>JAXIUT010042538.1:0-12343 GCA_035586675.1 Eurytoma californica | reverse complement strand
CTAGTCATTTTATTAGTTTTTATTATTTTTCGAGTTTGTCCTCGATTTAGTAAAAACTACAGTAATTTTTAATACATTATCTGCGTGTATTTTTACAACTGAATATATTTTTTACTGTGTACATTTTACAAGTTTTCTAAAAAAGAAGGTGACATTATTAACACATAATTAGTTAAGTCACGCTGTAGCGGAAAGGCTCATTAATACCCGATGGAAGTCCGATCGATCAGCAACCCACTGTCGTGAAGGCTTGCGCCGTAAATATTTAGGTCACACATCAAGGGGTTATGGGACATATATCCATCCCCTTTTCTCAGTTATAAAATAGAGTTTCAGATTAAATATTATATTAATATTATATAACATTTTTTACTAATTTTTATCCAGCTGGAGTGATAACTCCATTTGGAACCTGAGATATTAGTTGTCAAAAATATTCTTTCCTTGCACGACAACTACGGACCACAATTTTTAACTAATTTAAACGAGGCTTGGCTTGAAATGATTGTATCAAATACCTGGTGTCTTAAAAGTCACATTAAAAGTGAAAAATTCCATTTTTTTGACATATTTACTTTGCCCTTAAAAAAGAAATAAATTTATTATCTTTAACGAATAGCTTCGGCCCTAAAGAACATTAAAAACAAACATTTTAAGCCAAGCCTCATTTAAATTAGTTAAAAATTGTGGTCTGTAGTTGTGCAAGGAAAGAATATTAGTTATGACTCCAGCTGGATAAAAATTAATAAAAAATGTTATATAACATTAATATAATTTTTTTAAAACCGAAACCATTTTTCTGGAGTAAATAACTGAGTAAAGAGCCCCTTAAGCAAAAAAAGTAAAAAAAGAAAATTTACCGTCAGCCTTTCCAAGTCGCGTCACTCCTACAACGAGGGCAGGTCATTTTGCACCAAGCCCAAGGAAATTATTAAATACATCCGCTCGATATCCCCAAGAGCATCCCACTATCCACGCCGCCGATTCGATTCGATCACACGCCGCGGCTTCGCTCGTTCATTGCGTAAAACAAACGGAATAATCAGGAGCGACTTGGCGACCTACGTCGGCAGGCATGTCATTACCGCAAAAGCTGGAAATTTGCAAATTGAAAATAGCCTTTTGTTCCTCTTCTTCTTTTTGTATCGCGCTATTGAAATTTTAACCCGCTCGAGCGCAAATCGGCGCCGCCGCGCGGGAGGATATAAAGGCGAAGTCGTCCTCCACCGCCGATGTATTCGCGCGCACTTGCGTGTCGTAGCAAAGTTTCTGCGGCGGCGGCGGGTATAGTGGAAGATTTTTTGCCCGGTCATTATTTCGCTCGTTTATTTTTTCGGCACTCAACCGCCACGCGGAGGAGAGAAATTTCCGGCGAAATCGCGCCGTCGATCGCCGTGCTCCTCCGGGCACTTAAGTGGAGGCAGGCTTTCGAAAAAGAGGATTTTTCTCTGCAATTGACGGTTTTTTTTTTGGGGGGGGATTAAAGTTATTGCGTTTTTGGTATGTAATGATTAAAAATTTAATTTGTTTATTTAATTTATTTATTATCCATATTGTTAATATCACTCATTTTCTTGTATGAATTAGGATGTTTTTTTTTTTATGATAATGAGTAACACCCAAGTTATGATAAACTATTGTTTTTTCTTTTTAAATTACTGACTGCTTTTTGCTTAAATTCAGTGTTAAATTATTACGTGCTGTCCCGTATATTGTGATGTCCTATTTATTATTAATGTTTTTAATGAAGTTTCAACATAAAGTTAAAGTAAAACTAAAAAGGATTAAAGGTAACCTAAAAAGTTTGTGATAAATAATTATTCAACTTTCGTGCAAAACATCATTATTGTTATTTTTCAGAAACACATTTAATGACGAATCTTCTAAGATTATTCTTATAGTGAACACACTAAACATTGTGGTAAGGTGTTAATAATGTATCTTTAGTGATGTAAGACTTGTACATATTGTAAACTTTTTGTCAATAAATTGCAGCGTTTGAAGAGAGCAATTGTCCAGAAGCTGTTACGCTTTTTCTGATAATATTAGTTTGTATAAAGAAAATCAAAATTGACTATGGCAATTTCAAGTAGAGCTTTTCTCTACAAACAAGTGCAATCGAAGCAAGTCCATTTACTATATAAAATATGAAAATTAAAATTATTTTTTAATTTCAAGATAGGTATATGTTTTTATGCTAATATAAAGAAACACCGATTTTGTGACTAATTTTCGTTGAAAATTTATAAGCCTCTCCCCTAATCGATGCGACAAATTTATTTTTAAAATACATGTAGCCTTAAATAATTGATTGAATATAGAATACTCTACTAAAGTGGCAAACCATTCAAGTATGGATGATAAAAGGACAAATAAAAAATTTTCAATTTATATTCAATCTTTTCTTTTTGTGATTCAATTATTATTTTCATCAATCATACATTCAAGTACTATAGGTATAAAAGATCTAATTAAACAGACGACGACCCCAATTAAGTAAATTTAGTCGAGACTCCCGTTACCTCGTCAAATCAAATCTCAATAAGTAGTTCAAAATTATTAGAATTCGCAAACAATTTTTTTCCTTAAACGAACTTGACACGTATCGGTTTATAACAAAAAACGCGCGGAAATTATCATACGCCGCAAGCGGACGTGGCCGACACATTTTTCTTTATCGCAGAGTAAATACACTCTATATACATCGCCGAGGAAAAAATGTGTCTCTGCTATGCCGGGCCTCCCTCTCTCTCCCTATCCCTCTCTTTTAAATGCGATGAACAATTACTCATTGAATTTTCAGCGGCGCGTCAAATTTTTCTTTTTTTTAATAACCCCGACCCGTTGTGCAAACGGAATATTTATTCGAGCGTACATTGGCGATCGCAATATCCGAGGGCGTTAATGGCGCGTCGTAGGCGCAGCGAGCGTTCTATTGAGTGCGCAAGCCGTTAATAAGAAACGTGCCGACGGCTTTGAGGTGCGACAGGGTATACTTAATAAATAAATAATAACGGATTTAATTAGAAATTTAAAAATACTAGGATTATAACGGTTATCATTCAAGTTTGCAAAGCTGTTAATTTTGAAATGTTCAATTAATTTTGAAAAAATTGTAAGGAGATTTTCTCTAAAAATTCAGTATACACGGTCGTTAAATACATTGTTCACTTGCAGGAACGTTTATATAAGTATCTCTCACAATGATATTGATTGTAATAAATTTTGTTGCACATTGAAAATTATTGCACTATATGCGAAGAAAAAAAATTTTACTAAAAATTATAATAGACTACTTTAATTTTCTCACGCTGACAAAAATAAATAAAAAAATACATAAAAAACTAATATAAACCTTTCAGTAATTACAATTTATATAGTAAAAATTGACATCATTACAGTAACTTTTAAGATATTTAAAATCTTCCACCTGCAAGAATTGAAAAAAAATTTTCCTATATTTTTTTTAATGCACGGATTGACATTATCAAATACAGGGACACCTTTTTCTGTAAAATATTCTAAAAAATATTTTAATATAATATTTCTATGCTTTCTTTTAAATTATGGCTTAAATTTTACAATGGCAACTTGTAAAATCATCAAATTCAATACTGAATTTTTTTTAGCAAGATATTTTTTTTTCTTTGCGACGATCTATTCGCTAAGAATGCGGAAAGAAATTCACTGATCATTATTTCCTCAAAATGTAAAAATAATTCACCTTAATTATTATCAAAAAAGTAAACCGTCGTAACCAGTAGAATAATATATGCCGAGTGCAAATCGATCGAAAACATCTGCAAATTTGTCATAGATAAGACTCGCACGCGCTTCAATTGTGTCAATCTCACACCCACTTTTTCCTCGTAAACACTTTTTTTTTACAAAGCAAAAGATTTTTTTATTAAATGTTTGCACCTTGAATAAAATTTATTGAAATCGTTACTTTCATATCATGTAAGTGAATGGATTTTATTCTGTTTAGATGAGCCATGTATAAAATAAATAAATTGGTCGCAGTTTAAATAGTCCACTCTCGAGTGATCAGAAAAATTATGTACTAAACCTAATTTAAAAAAAAATTATTTTTTATAAATAAAATGATTATTTTCTAATCTTTTTCAAATGTTTCAAAAACAAAATATAACTAACTATAAATTTGACAATCGTGCTACGCGACTCACGATAGTTGTACGTAATAAAAAAAATCGACATTTCAAAAAAAAACATCAGTCAAAAGCAAGTTTATTTTTAAATTTAATATACCTAACTACAAATTATTATTTTTTTAAATAATATTCGTAATTGCTCCTTTTAAAAATGCTGCTAAGGACTTCACTATTAATTTCTAGCTGCAGTGTAATATAATCAAACTGCACTCCTCTCTACGAATTTTTCGTACTTTCTGATAATTTTAATTTTGTATTTTTATGTTAATAATATCGTCTACTTAGTTATAAATGCCTATATGTATGTTTTTCTCTTTTCTACAAAGGGTTTCGATCCGGAAAACTTAATTAGAAAAATTAGAATTTTTTAATTTTCTTAACATCATTGCAAAAACCTTTGTAGACTGAGAAAAATAGGCTAGGAAAAATTACTATTTTTTTCGTAAGAGGGCGACCTACTCGACCTAGTAACGCTGTTTACTAAACTAGTAGCAATTTTTACTAAGCTCCGACAATTTTTATTTAAACTTTTGTAATATCTCATAGAAGTATAACAATAATTATGAAAAGTTTAGTAATCTTCTTTTTATGGTCAAGTAGGTCGCCCTTTTAATAGAAAAATAGTAATTTTTAAAATAACTTTTCTCAGTGTACTACTGGTATCACCCACTTTCTCAATCTTTACACGATGTTCGCTTCATCGATCCAAAAGTTCCTTAACAAACTAAGCCCCTGACTAAATAAAGAGAAAAAGAAAAAAAACCTGACTTCCGGGTCGCCGCATAGCCTCCGGGAGCTCCGAGGAAGCGAGCGAGCGGTGTAATAGGTCGAGAGCCGGCCGTTTCCCTCGCTATCGATTCGGCCCGAAATACCGGCCGAGGGTTACATCATGCGCCGCGAGGCGACGTCGCTCACCGCAACGCCGCCGCCCACGCGGACGCGCGACCACGTGCTCAGCGCGCCGCGCCTCCCGCGCGTGCACATATCGCCGCGCGATAGGCTCCTTATCGCCGCCCGCACCGGGCCTTATCTCTCGGCTCGCTCCCCGTGAAATTTTTCAAGGTGGAAGAGGGGAGGGTTTACCCGCGGCGCCGCAGTGCGGTTTGAATCTTTGAGGATAGGGTAGGTCGCGGGAGAAATTTGGGTCAGGCCTGGGCGGGAGGCGACTTGGGATTTTGACGACTGTTCGGTGGGATTAGAGATGTGATATATTTGGGTTTTATGACGGTGATAATTTTCTTTTTTCTTTGCGTAAAGCGGTTTCGTTTTGTTTGAATACTTATGTGGGCCGATACGGGTTTTTTTGAAGATAGATAAATGAAAATTATGTGTACATATTAATGCACCAAAAAAATCGTGATGAGAATACATGGTTCGATCTAATTTCATTTTGTTATCGTCTCTATCGGAGATGTCTTAAAAGATTCGCTATCTTAAAAATGCTGCATGAATAATATGAAAATTAAAGATTTATTTAAGATTTATTGTAAATGATTCGAACAAATTAAAGAGTTGTCAATTTAATTATCGTTTTTTCGAGTATTTTTAATATAGTTAAAAATAATGTAAACAATATGAAAATTAAAAAATTACTTAATTTTCATTTTTTCAAGTATTTTATTTTTAATAGAATTAAAAATTATGTGGACAATATGAAAATTAAAAAATTATTTAATATTCATTTTCCGAGTATTCTTAATTCAATTAAAAAAAATGCGAACAATATGAAAATTAAAGAATTAGTTCATTTTCATTTTCCGAACATTTTTAATATAATTAAAATGATGCAAAAAATGTAAAAATTGAAGAATTATTTAATTTCGATTTTCGAATATGTTTAATGCAGTATACGTCGTACGATCCTTCCGAGTAAGATTTTTTGTACGTGTAATTTTTTTACATTTACTTTTTAAATTTCGCTTACTATTTAAAAAAAAAAATTTTAAAGTAATGAAATCCACAGTGAACATATTTTATCAACAAATTTTTTTACAGCGTTGTAAAAATACATTTAATTTTCAGCAAACATAAAATAACTGTTAAATTTTAGATAATATAAAGCGAAACTTTTAACAAATCTAACTTTTCAAATAACATTTTCATTGAAAATACAAAAGGCCCCTTTTTATGCAAAAGATTCGTATGCAAGGAGCACACTAAAATTGAAATTTCGTCATCTTCAGATCGATCGATTACGCGGAAAAGAAAAGAGTTGAATAATGTATCAGCGTGACGTAGCGGTTCGACGTGCGTACGGGCACTCCGGCGCCGCGCCGTGACGTCGCCCGGGAGTCCGCTAATTTTACGAGCGCTCGAGGCACGAGGAAATAACGAGCCACGGAAGAAAGTAAAGTTGATTATTGTATACGAAAAATTCGCCGACGGCAATTATGCGCGGCTAATTTATGCCCTCGTAAAAGTACGATATTTCACGGGCACGAAGATGGACGAAGTTGTGAGTATATCTACCCGGTGGTTACTTGACGATTCACTCTTGAGCTTTGCGAAATTTAAGGTAATACGCGTAACGAATGGTAAAGTGATATTACGAGTTTATATTTTATTAAGGTATTTAATCCTTATGTTACGTACAAGTAAGATTTAGAATTAATTTTTAAATCAGTATAAGTAACATTTAAAATAAGTATTTTTTTAGTTCACGTTTTTAGTAAAAAAGAAAACTATAAAAATGCCCTGTAACAAAAATGAACCATAAATTGACCAGAATATGCATATTTGCTGACCAGTTTATGGTTAATTATTTTACTGGATGTAATATAAATTTATGGAAATTATATCCTTAATTGTTAAGTTGTAATTATTATTAAGTTTGTAATAAATTTTAACAGTAAAATATTTAAGGGGAGTAAAAAGACAAATCGATCTCGACGAACCAGTTTTAATTTTATTTGATGCCGACGTTTCGGTGATGTTTTCTATCACCTTCATCAGGGCTTTTTTTACATCATGGTTCGCCGATAGTCAAAAACCATGATGTACCAGATTTTATTAAAAAAGCCCTGATGAAGGTGATAAAAAACATCACCGAAACGTCGGCATCAAATAAAATGAGAACTGGTTCGTCGAGATCGATTTGTCTTTTTACTCTTCTTACAATTACACAACGCACGCTCGAGTCAACTACTCCTAAGTAAAATATTTAACAAAAATATTGTTCTTCTGCAAAACTGTTTCAATGTAAAAACGTTATAACGACAAAATGTTTCGAATCACCGCAACCAACGGGATCTTAAAGGGTTGAACTAAAAATTGTGTAAATTTGTATGTGGGACGAAAGACAATCGGGACATTACCCAAGAATGCGGAGTCGCGTGCCAGCGTGGAGCACACACATCCGTTTCCCCGACTTCCTCGTGGCCATTCGTAGGCATGGGCTTGCGCGCTCCCCCCCTAGCCCCGCCGATAAAAATACGCGGCCGATATTTAAATATAGAGAGGCGGCGGCGGCGGCGCTCCGACGTAGACTCCGGAAACCAGCCCATTTCTAATTGTAAGTGCAGCACACTGCGTCGGCGACTTTTATCCGGAAGCCATCTTTCGCTAAGTGTGAGGGTAAGAGATTGCGGGATGTACTCGCGGAAGCTGGAGGCGCGTTTGTATGTATAGATGCGGCGGGGATGATGCAAACACGGCGGTCGTTGCCGGGGAGCGCCGAAAAAATTATCAGTGAATCGGCGATTTTTTTTGGATATTTATTGCGTTTTTTTAAGGAACCAGCGATTTTTTGAATGTGGAAAAATTAATAAACTACCCTTTAAAGTTGAATAAATAACATTTCTCTTAAATAAGAGAATATTCATCATATTGTACGTTAAAAGTCTTCTGTAATACGATAAGTGAAATTTTACTTAAATAAGAGACTACTCCTCACTTATTTAAGCGAAATATTACTTATTCAACTTTAGGTAACAATTGATTCAAGTGAGCAAACTTGAACACTCATTTTTATTCTGAAAAAGATTGATTTTTTTGAATTTTTCACTTATCTGGTTTATGATGGTGCGGAAAAAAACCCACGTGGATTTGTCATGCATCTTGCGGATGGTTTTTATCATACCAGTTTCGTATTAGCAAGTCAGATTGATCGAAAATAAATACACTGCAGCGGTGCGATGCGGCGCGTCGAGAGCTTGAGATTTTTACATAGAAATAAGTATTGCAGATGTAACGATCTTTCGTCTGGTGCTTTTAGGTGGAAAGGAAGTTTTTCGAGAATTTCAATGATTCGTGCCAAAGTAAATGATTGTTATATCGTTACGTGCGCGTGTGGGGCTATTTTGGAGCAGAGCTTTTTTTGTATTTTAAACTTTCCGGTGAAATAAGGACTTGAATCAATTTTTCAATCGTAAATTTGTAGTTATTGACAATAGGTCTTTTGATTATGTTAATGATTAGCGTTTCAACTTTTAAAGCAGATTTTACTGTAATCTTTATATATACGATACGAAATTTGAGAAAATACACAGACATAATGAAAGATGATACGTACTTTAAATACTAAATTAAAATTTCACTGTATTTTTTATTTTAAGTAGTATTTTAATATCTTAATGTCTATGCGATACGAAATTCGCGTAAACATTGTAAGACTTGTATGATAATTTAAAGATTACACTTTTAATATCTACAACTCGCACTAAAATAAATTTAACCGCTAAAAGACCTTACACATTTTTCAAAATTTCACGCGCAACTCTTTAGAAATAGACTTCAATCTCTGAAAATATAAAAAAAAATGAAAAACCACTACTAGAAACTTACACAAGCTCAGTTTTTTCTAAAAGAGTGATTTTTTGGTTTTCCACTCTTCCCCACTACGAAAAAAGACTCAACCTCTATTGAAATCCCCCGAAACCCCAAGCTCTTCTCTCCGCTCCCCGCGTGAATCTCTCCAGCAAAAGCCCTTCCAATTTTGCGCGCACTACTCGCTTGACCCGCAGGTGCGATCGATCGCTCACCTGAACGCCGGAGTCTCTCTCTCCTCTCCTCGGCACCTCGTGCGCTCACCTCCGAGCGGGTAGCGGGAAGAAGAAGGGGGTGGGGGGGCCGGCTGGACCGCTGCTCTGCTTGGCGTATCTCCTCCCCGTGGCGCGTGCTATCTCATCGCGTCGTTCCGGGCGCTCTGCTCGTCCCGCGGGCACTGCTCCTGCCGGGATGCACACACTCGTGTGGGGATATGATACGACGGGAGAGACACGCGCGCGCCACGCCACGTCCGACTCGCACCCCGAGCGTTGGCCTAGTGCGCGCGCCACGGCGACGCGCCGCCGGCTCGACTCGCTCGACCGCTCCCCTCCCCCGCGCTTCGAGCGCCGCGCGCACGACCTCGCGCCGGCGGTGTATAACGCATGTATATATAGTATATATGTGAGTATATATGTATATATCGCGGAGCGAAGCGGAGTCCCCTCGGCAGTTAGGCTGTATGCTCCTTTTTTTCTCTTTTTTTTCTTCTTATTGTGCTTCGTTTTGGGATGGATTGTATGGGTGTCTGGACGGAGCGCGCGCTTGCGAGCGATTGGCTAGAGCTGGCTTGTGGTATTCAGGGGAGGGAGGATTAACTTTTCGAGGAATTTATTTTTTCTTATTTTTACTATTGATTTAAAGAAGTTTTGACAAATTTAGAAAATTAATTGTTTTTAGAAAAATCTGTTTACATAATTATTTGTCATGATGAAAGAAGTTAACCACTAAATTTTTAAGTTATTTTGTGAATTATTTTAGGAATGAGAATTTATTTTGTATTTTTCAATGATAAATATAAAGATTTACAAAATATCTTTTACGGTCAATGTCTACACAATGTCTCTTAAATGATCAATTATACGAAAAAAAACAAAAATTTATTTCTTAACCTGTACTCCTTGAAAATTTTCGAGATTCTCCGCAAGAGAAAATGTGATTTGTCACGCGTGTAAATATTTGATTTTTGTTAACAAATAATACGTAATTCTATCTCGCAGGAGAACGTAAGTCTATCTGTACACTAAGCTTATTTAGTACTTAGAGTATCACTTATAGTCTAAATTTTTGCCCATCGATAAAACGATATTTTGGATATTTTTCGGTCATTTGATTATGATCAATAAAAAGATAAAAAAATTATTTCATTGAAGGGAGAAAACTAGACAATTTATTGATTATTGATAAAATTTGCTACATTTTTTAGTAATCAAGGGTCATACTGAAGATAGACAGAAACATTACTGTATAATAAAATAGCAATTTTTACTACATAAATAGTAATTTTTAAAGTTACTCCGTTACTAGAATTAATAGCATTTTTTCATAAAACTGTATGTACTCAGTTTTTGATTATTTAAAATAATTAACCGTTTGTCAAAAGGAAACAATTTTTGTTATAATTGTACAGTAAATTGTACACCAAAATTTGTCTCCGTGTAGAAAGCTGAAATGAAAGTCATTACGGTACAAGATAAACTTCTTAATTAACGAAGTTTTAAACAAATTGATGTTTCTTTTCCTCGTGCGCTGTCGCAATAAAAAATTTCGCTCCGAAAAGATAAGACAAAATGCCGCAATCAGTCGGGGGGAGGGAGGGGGGACTTTTAAACATTTCCACTTTTTATTTGTTTACCCGCAATCTATCGAAAAGTACACACTTATTGTTGTTTCATTATCTGCGGCACTCGGGAGCCGTCGCTCCGCGGTGAAGAGATTATGACAATCGGAGCGCCGTTTGTTAACTTCAGAGTGTAATGCGAATGATTAAACGCACCGATATTACGCGATGATGATTGCAAACAACAACGCTGCCTTCGCGGAAGTGCATTTTTTGCCTGCCATAAATAAATTACTCCGATGCAAATTTAAAAGTAACAATAGAACTAACGCCGCGTCGGCGCATGAATAATCGAATAAATAATTCGCATTATTCAAAAAAATAATTTAAACGTGGCAGCCTTTTTTTCGACCAGCATATACCGTACGCACATACACAGCAGGTGAAACAACAAGTCACGCTGTGGCACTAATCTGCGCGACCACCGGAGAAATGTCACGAGATAAATGTTTACGCGCGCTCGAAAATTACACCCGAAGACTCACGATGATTCGGGGGAAAATTACGTCAGCTCCCGGAAAATCCGCCCCCCTCGCCAATGCACCCTCGCCGAGAAAATAAATTTGGAGCACGAAACTTAAAACTCGAAATAAAACTGGAACTCAAAACTCGAAACTCGAAATAAACCTGGAACGCAAAACTCGAAACTCGAAATAAACCTGGAACTCGAAACTCAAAACTCGAAATAAACCTGGAACTCGAAACTCAAAACTCGAAATAAACCTGGAACTCGAAACTTGAAACTCGAAATAAACATGGGACTAGAAACTCGGAATAAACCTGGGACTCGAAACTCGAAATAAACCTGGGACTCGAAACTCAAAATAAACCTGGAACTCGAGAGTCGAAATAAACGTGGAACTCGAAACTCGAAATAAACCTGGAACTCAAAACTCGAAACTCGCGGACGATTTTTACGTATAAACTCTGGGATAGGATAATAGATCTGGCGGCGTGGGAGGCACGAGACCGCGTGGACACCATGTGCCGAGCCATGTGCTCCGTACGGGGCAGCCGGCACATGCGCGAGATGACGACACAATGGCGGCGATTTCGCGCGGCGCGCGGCGAGGATGATACAAAGTCCGCGCTGCCGGCCTTTTTCGGCGGCGACGTTGGCCCGGCCCCCGCCAGAAGTCGCCAGCGTGTCGCCCGCGTAACTCTGGGTGACGACCGAGGCGCGCGCGCGGGCGCCTGTGCTTATACTTACGCGACGGCTGCAAGTCGATAAGACACAAGCAATAAGCGCGCGGCTTACGCAATGTCGGGGTCAGGGATTTTTCGCCAGTTTTGATGGCTTGTTTCTTTATTCGTTCGGTATTTTTTTGTCGCTTTGCTTTTAAATCCTGATTTTGGATGTTGGAGTTTGATGTTAGATGAACGTGTATTTAAATGAATTTGTAGGATTTGCATAATCACGATTTTTTCTAAAATGACTACGAGATTTTCTAAGGAAATCGATAAATTTGCAGTATTAATTACTATCTTTTAATACCCTGGTAGAAAATTAACCAGAAAGAGATCATAAAGTGGCAAAATTTATGATCTGTGACCACTAAATATCCCA
>JAXIUT010042517.1:0-12346 GCA_035586675.1 Eurytoma californica | reverse complement strand
GGCTCGATAATGTCGCGTGAAAAGTCGCGCAAAAAGTCGCGCGAGAAATCGCGCGAAAAGTCGCGTCAAAAGTCGCGCGAAAAGTTGCGCACCCATTTTCAGTAGGGTATAATTTTAATTTTAATGCAATGTATGCAAAAAATAATGATAATGACAAAACAGATTATTTTTTTTATACAGTATTTAATTGATTATACTACGACAAAGTTTACGCACGGAATGAATGCTATTTCAAATGCCTGCCATGTGATCGTGACATCAAAACTACGGTGCTAGCATTTGCTTTATCTATATAGTGTCACTATATAGGTATACAAATAATACAATATATTTCAGAAATTACCGATAGAGGCGCTAAACGGCGTAGTTATGACATCACACCAAGTGAAATGCTTTTGAAACCGTGTACTAAAAACGCACAACTTTTTTATTTTATAATAAATAAAACATTGTTTCAGAATTAAAATTGAAATTCATGCAACGTCCCTATAGCATAAGTTTATAACTTAGAAAAAGCGCCCTGAAATTTGTAGTTCTAATATGTTCATATCGAGGAATTAAGAGGTTACGATATTAAGATGTAATTTCTTACTAAATGTAGTATCGTTCTAGCAGCCTTATCTATTATCCAATGATCAACTCATTTAAAGTACACCCGTAAATTGCAGGAATTGGTTACAGCGGTTCCAGTTGGTTACAACGACACAATTAATTGCAAAACTGTAGTACTTACAAACAACTGTCTAAAATTTGGAATTCGAGCATGTTGATAGAGGGATTAAGATATTAGTGTAGAATTAGTTGTAAGATTAAGATATTATTACCTACTAAATGTATAGCAGCGATATATTATCAAATGACCCTGTTGAAAATACCCGATTTCCTGCAGAGAAAACTCGGACGAACCTTGCAGGATTTTCTGTAGGATTTCCGGCAGGGTGTTTCCCTGCTATAGCAAGATCCCGCAGGGTTTCCTTGCAGGATATTCTGCAGGGTTTCCTGGAGAGAATTCTGCAGGGAAAAGTGGATAGAAAACTGTCAAGGAATTTGTGTAAGGTTTTCCTGGCATATGGAACATTGCAATAAAAGTTTCCTGCAGAATTTCGTTTATAATTTTCTTGCTACATTTCCCTGCTGTTTTTCTTTTAAAATTTTCCTGCCTCGTTTCCCTGTAGGTTTTCATTTACAATTTCTGGCCATATTTCCTTGCAGAATTTTCAACAGGAATTTTTTCTACTGAAAAAATCCTGCAGAATTTGATACAGAAATTAGAATTTTTTCATAAAAGTAGTATCAGCAACTTCGCTTATATAATAAACGTCTGAAAACCCAGCCACTCGCAGAGAAAATTTTACGGTACGCCACATAGTGTCACAAAAATGTAACTAAGTTCTTACATTCAGTAGCTCTACAAATTTTCGTTTAATGGTTACATTATTTGACGCTATGCAAGCGGCTGTTTTCAGACGATACTACTTTTATGAAAAAATTCTAATTTCTGCATCAAAAGCTAAAGGATTTTTTCAGTAGCAGAAAAACCTGCAAAAAATCCTGTAGGGAAGCATGGCAGAAGAAAACTTGCAGGAAAACGTAGCAAGAAAATTGTAAAAGAAATCACGCAGGATTTTCCAGCAGGAAATCATGCAGGGAAACGAGACAAAAAAGTTGTAAAGAAAAATATATAAAGAATTGTACCAAGAAAATTCCAAATTGAAAATCATACAGTGTTTTTTCTTGCGACGTACGATTTTTGTAGAAAAACGTTGCAGAAATTCCTTTACAATTTTATTGCCGCATTTCCTTGCAGGATTTCCTCCAGGGAAACCCTGCAGGATTTCCTGCAAGGAAACCCTCCCGGATCTTGCTATAATAGGGAAACTCCCTAGAGGGAATCCGAAGGCTATCCCGTAAGAATCCCTGCAAGGTTTTCTTGCATGAAATCCTGCAGAGTATTTTCAACAGGGGATCGTTATAGCAACCTTTACCGTTATCAAATGATCAACTCAATGGATTTATGGATTTAGGCTTTAGGGGTTTCGAGTTTTCGGAGATCTTACTTATCATTTTATGCTATTGATTTAACATACATACTAATGCGTATGTCTATTTTTAAGATTAATGATAATAATGATTATGGGTTTAGCTCGGACAAATTACCAATAGAATGATCAATCAAAATGCAATCTTTATTCAAACATTTTATAATGTTAGCAGAACAGTTACATCTCTTAATAGATAATAGAAGTGTTTTCATTTACTTTAACAACGCAGAAAACTACAATGACGTATATCTGTCATTAAATCGTATAAACAGAAAAACCTTGTATTTTTTTATCAGAAGAAAACTATAGGAACATTCTTTATAATCTAATGCATTAAAACACATTTAGAACCTTTTTATAACACCTTTAGAAACTAATAAATAAAATCATTTTTCTGAGGAATCTTTCATTAAATTATAAAAACAAAAAAAAAACATTTTTTTTATCATAAAGAAACTATATGAACTTTGTTCATAATGTAATATCTTTTAGTTTAAGAATCTTATAAATAAAATATTATTTATAGAAATAGTATAGAAAAACTTGTTTAATTTCTATAACAATCGTAAACTGTGTGAACTTTGTTCACGATCTTAATATTAATTTGCTATCATTATTTTTATATTTAAGATCACATTGACAGCCATATAAAACAATATTTCTTTTGTAAAGAAATAAAAAATAAAAAAAAATTATATTTCAGTTATGAACGTAAAATAATATATGAGCTTAATTCATAAACTCTTATTCTATCTTAATACTTTTGAGTATCAGTCTTCTTATTTAGAATTTCGTCGGATAGCTTGTTTGACCCATTTTTGTAAGTCATTAATTGATGTACTTGACTTTGACGGAGATCGTGTTAAAAATTTAGCACACGTGCAGCTGATGGAATTTTTCCACTTTTGATATAATCTTCGAATTTAGAATAAATATAGCTAGGAAGTGTTCCTCTCTGGTATATGATTTTTAGTTTCAGTAACTTTTCTCTGTGTGTGGATCCATGACCGAATCTGTGGTTCTGTCCTCTGACTCAAAGTTTCGTCTTTTGTTCGTGCAATAAAATTTTTCAAATCATTAGCAGATGGTACTGAATGATTTCGATCAAGAGCATGAGGGAATGCTTCTAAGAGAGAGTTTATTGAAGTTTCAGTCCACGGCAGATTTTTCTTCCTTTGAACTTGAACTGTAAATTGATATAAAAAAAATTAGAAAATATTTATAAATGACATTAATAATATTAATAAATGTATAATTAATATATGACATTTTCATATAAAATGAACGCACCAATGGTTTTTGTTGACTTGACATCATGATTGCTTTCATTGCTTTTATCGAGATTTTCTGTAACAAAATTTATAGAATAATGTAAATAATCAAAAAAAGTATACACTTAACAAAATAAAATAGTATGAAAGTATAATTAAATGTAACCGAATGTAAAAAATCTAGATGATACTTATAACAAAAGTAACAATTTTTGTTCGGAAATGTTCAAAGGTTTCTTGAAGTATTTAAAAACCATCCATTTTACCGCTCATTTTTAAACGAAATTGAACTTTTTTTAACAAAAGTGAACATTTTCAGTTTTTAAAAAGTTTTTGATGGAATAGAAATATTTTTTAATATTTATAAACAATTATGAATACATTTGAATAATTATAATCACTTATAAACACTTATAAACAGCAATAAACATTTTTCAACAAAAAGAAAATTTTTCATATTATATACTCAGACAAAACTGAAATTTAAAAATGTTCATTTTTATTTCAGATGGCAAACAATAATAATAATAAAAAACAATATTTAAAAGAAATTCTGTCTTGCCACTAAATTATAGAAGGACCAGGATTACGGCGACACCGTACATTTACAATACAAATAGTTATAAGAGTCGTCCATAAATTTTTATATAAGCATCATGTTCAAAACAGTTGCAGAGTTATGAAAATACATATAAAATAAGAACGCAGTACCATCAAGTCAGAGACAGTAAGTTATCGATGATCTTGTGGCCAGCAACAGTAAATATAGAACTAATAGTTGAATGAATTTCAGTCTTGCCATAAAATTACAGAAGGGCTGCGATTACGGGGACATTATATTTTCAATGACATTAGTTACAAGCGACGTTACGTTATCAGACACATTACGTTGTCGCAGGTGAAAACAGTTCTGCTAAACGATGATCAGATGGAAAGTAAGCATTAATGTAAAACCAATAACTAGATGAATTTCAGTCGTCACGAAATTAAAGAAGAACCGAGATTACAGCGACACTATAAATTTTTAATTGCAATTAGATACAAGTGGCGTCCAAGAATTTGTAATTAAATCGTTATGTTCGAACCAGTTGCGGGATTAGTAAGAAAGAGCATATAAAATAACCTAGTACCATCACGTCAGAGAGATAAAGTTATAGCAGGTAAAAATAGTTCTGCTAAACGATAATCAGATGGAAAGTAATCATTAATGTAACACCAATAATTAAATAAATTTCATTCGTCACGAAATTAAATAAGGGCCGGGATTACGGATACACTATACATTATTATTGCAATTAGTTACAAGCGTCGTCCATATATTGGTAATTAAAGCATCAAATTCGAACCAGTTGCGGGATTACTAGGACAGTGAATATAAAATAAGAGCGCAGTAACATCATGTCAGAGTAATTAGGTTATCGCAGGGCAAAGCAGTTATGGCTGAATGATGATCAGGTATCCAGCAACAGCAAATATAAATCTAATAGCTGAATGAATTTCAGGCTTGATACCAAATTATAGAAAGACCGGGATTACGGCGACACTATAAATTTTTAATGCAATGACTAATGTGCATCTTATATTATCTTGTTCTAATCAGTTGCGCGATTACGACAACAGTGCATATAAAATAAGAGCACAGTACCATCAAGTCTGAGACATTAAGTTATTGCAGGTAAAAATAGTATGGCTAAACGATGATCTGATGGCAAGGAACCGTAAATATAAAATCGATAGTTGAATGAATTTTAGGCTGGTTACCAAATTAAAAAAGGACAGGCATTACGGCGACACTATATATTTTTAATGAAATTAGTTACAAGCGTCGTCCATACATTAGAAATTAAAGCATTATGTGCGAACCAGTTGCGGGATTACTACGACAGTCAATATAAAATAAGAGCGCAGTACTATCAAGTCAGAAAAATTAGGTTATCGCACGTAAACACAGTTCTGCTGAACGATGATCAAATAGCCAGTAACAGTAAATATAAATCTAATAGCTGAATAAATTTCAGGGTTGTTACCTAATTATAAATAGGCCAGGATTACGGCGATACTATAAATTTTTAATGCATTTCAAGCGTCGTCCATAAATTTTTAATTAAAACATCTTGTTCGAGATACTTGCAGGATTACGACGACAGCGGAACAAATTGTAGAAAGGCCGGTATTACGGCGACACTTTATATTTTCAATGAAATTAGTTACAAGCGTCGTCCGTACATTTGAAATTAAAGCATCATGTGCGAACCAGTTGCGGGATTACTACGACAGTGAATATAAAATAAGAGCAGGGTATCATCAAGTTAGAAAAATTAGGTTATCGCACGTAAACACAGTTCTGCTGAACGATGATCAAATAGCCAGCAACATTAAATATAAATCTAATAGTTGCATGAATTTCAGGCTGGTTACCAAATTATAGAAAGACCGGGATTACGGCGACACTATAAATTTTCAATGTAATTACTAAAAGGCTTCGTCTATAAATTTATAATTAAACCGTATTGTCGAAACACGTGATGCGGGATTACGACGACGATGCATATGAAATATGAATGCAAAAACAATTAAGTCAGCGACCGTAAGTTATCGCAGGTAATAAAAGTTCGGCTAAACGATGATCAGATGGCAAGGAACCGTAAATATGAAACCGATAGTTGATTGAATTTCAGTCTCGTCAACAAATTAAAGAAAAGCCGGGATTACGGCGTCACTATAAATTTCCAACGAAATTACTAACAATAAGAAGCGACTTCTATAAATTTGTAATTGAAGCATAATGTCGAAACATTTGCGGGATTACGACGACGATCCACATGAAATAAAAACGCAGTACTATTAAGTCACAGACATTAATTTATCGCAGGTAAAAATACGAATAATTATGGAGTCAATATTTCACTGAATTGTCACCTAACTATAGAATGTCCGGGATTACGGTGACACTATATTTTTTACCATTTTTATTAAAAAATGTTTAAAAGTTTGTAGTGAAATGGATGTCTTTTAAACACTTTTAAATACTTTTAAATATTTTTTAATATTTTTACACACGTTGAGCAAACTTTCAGCGTGTTTTTATTTGTTACAATTGTTATAATATAATCTAAATAAATTTAGTTTAATAATTCAAAATAATGAAATACATTATTAAATACTCATTCAATTTTTTTATGTCATTTGAAGATGCAAAATGTAATAATATTTATGACATATGCTGCACTGAAAGTGTTAAATATATTTTCTATTATTTAAATTAATTTGAACAATCGGCATAGTTTTCAGGAAAAATATTTCTTTGTACCAAGCAATTAATAAAAGCATTAATTATACAATTAACTGAGTAATTTTTAATAGAATTTAATTTGTTATTAAATATCATTAAATGATATTGTAATACATAACCCTTACAAAAATAAAATACTGACAAAACTATTGAGAAAACTATTGGATAATCAACAAATAAACTACTGGTGAACTACTGATAGATCATATAATTCCAATAATAAATTGGCGGTTACTGACTAACTACTGATGGGCAACTACATGTAAACTACTTAGGAATTCTTTGAAATGTGGGCAGTAGTTGCCAATTTACTATTGGAATCAAATAATCTGTCAGTAGTTTTCAGTAGTTTGCAGTAGTTCTTATAGTAGTTTTGTTCAGTATAGTAGTTTATTTTTGTAAGGGAATCAAGAAAATCAATTTACCAAATGAGTTTTATCCCTTCTAAAATAAATAGCCTGATAAGTCAATTAATTAAATTAAATTACTTATTATTAGTTTTAATTATTAGAGTTAAATTAATTCAATCATAGATTATTACTTTATTTTGAACTATTTCTTTTCTTATGAGTAAATTAAAATCGTATATTTTTTTTATTGCATTAATAACTTTAATAAAATAATTGTAAGCAATGACAGTTCTTTTTATATAAATTTATTGTGCTGACATATCAAATGACTTATTAGGTCTTTTTTTGGTAGGGATATTTTATGTTAATATTCCAGAAGAAATATAGCAAATAAAACAAATGTTATGATTATTTATTTAAATATTTATTGAAAAAAGTAAGATAAATTCAGGATTGTAATTTATTTATTTAATTTATTTTCACCAAAATTTTTATTTAAACATTCAATGTCACATATTTTCTTTTTGGTTATTTTTATTGACAATGTGATGAATTTTAAGGTTTCTTGCAATGGTACAAAGATATACTTCTGGAAATTTGGTGATATTCAATCAGCTGTACATTCGATTGCCTCCTAGTGACTAGGCGTACATTTACATCAGTTTGGTGTAAATCCCACGTATCCCAATAACTAGAATCTTAAAGCCAAATTATTGTTAGATTTATATCTAATTATAGTATTTATAAAGTTGTGCTTATTAGTTAATGACTTATCAGATAATTGTATTATCTTGTTCTTTATATTTAAAATTTAGTTTTCATACTAATTTAAAAAAATTGAATAAAAATGATTGAATAAGAAGATTAAATAAGAATTTTTCAACATTATTATCAGCCCAGGCGGAAATAAAAAAATGTACTAAAACGTAATAAAAATGAACCAGAAATATTAAATACTTATACAAAATAAAAACAAATAATAATAATAATAATAATAAAAATAATAACACTTTACAATGCCCAGGTTTGAGACTCCAATAATATTTATCATAAATTATTAAAAGTTACTAGCTGTTACTATATCTGTTGTTATTAGTTATTATTTTTTATTTGCGAGATCTATTATTAACTACATTTTTTTATTTTTTCCTTGTAAAATTTATTTCTGTAACTTCTCTTTAAGATCTACTTCTGTTTTGTAACAACTGTGATTTTTTTTTTATGTTGACATATGTTTTTTTGTAAAAGAAAATCAGAAAAATCAAAAAATATATTTAATAATTGTTTGTAATGATTATTATTTCATTACATTTTTTTGTAACTGTTATTATTTTATTATATTTTCTTATAAGGTTTAGACAAAGAGACAAAAAAATAAAAAAAAATAATGTTTTGTAATTATTCGATTCCCACCTGGGAGGAAATCCTCACTAGTGAAAATAGTTTTTGTGTAAACATGATCATAAATACTTAAAGCATACAAAAACCTTCTATTTCTTAAGAATTCTAAGGAATAAACTAGATTTCACGCATTTATATTTTTATTAAATTTTTAAAACTCTTATGAACACTTGCACATTTTTGCACAAAAATTTTTCTCACCAGTTTTATTTTTTAAATCTTAACCTTTTAATAATAAATATTATTTTGTTATATTGAGTATTTCAATTTTTACCTGTATCAGAATTTTGTGCTGCGTTTTCATCTTCATCTTGAGCTTCCATTGCTTGTTTCTTTGGTAAAGTATTTTTAGAGCTATCTCTTTTTGGGGTTTGACAGTTACGGATCATCTTATTAATTCTAACATCTCTTTCAAAATTTCCTTGCCTATAATTCTGTATATGAATTTTAGGTGTATGCCCCATATAGTTTGCACGTTCTTCAACGCCTTGTTCACCTATCCCTTCTATCATCCCATCAGTTGCAAAATCCTTTCGATAGAACGTTCCTCTGAGAGTTTCCGGATTTTCAGCTCCACACAATTCTGAAAACTCTCTCATGCGAGTACAAGCCTGGCTGTATGTGAAATTCTTATTAACGTTGTTAATATTGGCAAAGATGTAAGGATTTTCCTTATGAATGTTTGCGTTTTTCCTATTTTTTATAAGACATTCTATATAGGAATTTACAGATGTTGAAAAGACGATAGGTACTGCTTTCGTTCGTTTGCCCCGAACCTCTAATCTACAATAATCATCTTTAATTTGTATGAATTCGAAATCATCTAAAGTCATTCTCTCTATTTCTCCTGCTCGTTTGACGTTAGTCATGTGTAAAAAAGATTCCACTGAATTTCTAAGACTTACATAATTTTCCTCTGTATAACTCTTACTTAAACTTTGAAAAGATGTCAACATCATGTTTTCTAAATAAGTTCTAAGCAGTGAGATGTCATCTTTCTTGGGTAGATTTACAACTTTCCGTCTTCTGAATTCAGCTTGCGATTCTGCAATCGTATTACCTAGACTGCTATGCCATTTGCCTTTCAATTTAACAATAAAATTGTTAATTTTGTCTCTCTCATTCTTTTATCGTGCACCAAGCTCGATGCTGTAGCTATTAGCTACATTCTGTATGAGATGGTACATGTCACTCGCTGTAGCTGGAGCATCCATAGTTTTTTTTGCTTTTATTTGTTTATATTTACCTAAAACTTTGCAAGCTTCTATGAAATGATCATATTCATCTTCATCAAAAATATCACTTAACTGAGTAATTTTTTTATTTAGCCTCATCATTTCTATTTTAAGGCGACCCAACCTTGATAAGTCAGCCCTAGTTTTAGTAAAATGGTGAGGTACAGTTTCATATTTTGATGCTTCGTTGTTGAGCCATACAAAGATCGCATGGTCATATTTTATAGCATCTAAAACAGGACCTTCTCTCATGTGAGAAATTACTTTAATTGCACCTTCTGAAGCAATTTCGTGATACTCACCTCTTACAATTCTAAAACTTGATAGCACTATGCGATTATTTGTATATAATTTGTTAGTACACTTTCTTACATGCTTGTTTATAGATTTAAGTGAATATTGTTTTAAGCATTTATAACAACTACCATAATTCATTACTGTATTGTTACTGTTTCCTTGCGGTCTTCTAGTCACAACAAATTCTTCTACATTTTCCGCTTGCAAGTTGTTTAAGTGATTTGCTTTATCTCGTAATTCAGATAAAATTATTTCTCTTTCTTTCTGCATTTTACTTTTTGGTTCACCTTTTACAATTTGAACCTTTTTCAACTTTATTAGTTCAATGATTTTCTCTTCATGACCATGTTTCATTTCATAATGATCAATTAACTTAGTATAGAGTACTTTGACTTTACAATTTTTTGTTTCATCACGCTCCTTCAAACAATAATAGCAACAATTTTTCTTTGATCCTTTTCTGCTATCTGGAAGTATTTCATTTTTTTATCTTTTAATAGTGGACCAACAGAATTTAAATTTATGGTCATTTCTATGCTGCTATCAGCTGTACTGACATTTGATACAGAAAGCTTATCTTTTTCCACTTCAGTTTCTTTTAATTTTTTTTAGAAGTTGAAACTTTACAGTCAGATTTATTGGCATGATTTGACGTAGATGGTAAAACCTCAGTTGCTTCTATTCGTGCTTTTTTCATTGATTTTTTAATTTGAATATTGTTGGAGGTCGACCTAGATTTAACATTAGATTCAAAGTCATCATCACTGTCTATTTCAAAATCTGAGTTTGAATCACTTGATGATGATTCATTACTAAGATCATATTCTGAGCCTGATGTTACTTCTTCATCAAGTTCATCATTTATTGATGGAGCGCGCTTTCGTTTCATTTTGAGCAGTAATCTTTTACAATTTTTTTCAGATTCTATTTGTTAAAACGAGACCACTTTTATGTAATATTTTGTTTTTCTATATAAAAATTGTTTTTCTTTTAAGAAAAACCGTATTTTGTACGAGTGAAAACCATGAGAATAGTATAAAGGGCTTCACACTTAGGGCTCTGACACGAGAAAATGGAATAAGAATAACGCATGAGAAAGGGCCTTGACACGCAAAATGGAAATAAGAATAAGGCATAGGCCCGTTACAGTCAAAAAAATACAAGGAACAGATGCAGATACAGATACAGATACAAGGAACAGCGACGCTGTTCCTATGGTTCTAAAGAGTAACATAACCTACGAGATCATTTTTATTATTTATGTACATAATTGTAGGTTACTTTGCTCTTCAGAACCATGGGAACAGCGTCGCTGTTCCTTGTATCTGTATCTGTATCTGTTCCTTGTATTTTTTTGACTGTAACGGGCCATAAGAATAAGAATAAGAATAAGAAATAACACAGGCAGTATATCTATATCGATTGGATTTCTAACCTACGGGCCCCCGCACGATAAAAACCTAAGTTAATGGAAATAAGAAGAAATAAAAAAATACATTGTTCGTATATCTATATATACCAGAAATAAAGAGGAATAAGAGCGAATAAGTTGCTTGTTCCCATAATAAGACATAAGAAATAAGAAGGAATAAGGAACAAGCGACTTATTCCCTCTTATTCCGCCTTATTTCTCGTATATATAGATATACTGACAATGTATTTTCTTATTCCTTCTTATTTCCCTCAACTTAAGTTTTTAGCGTGTGGGGGCCCTACAAATAATGCGAATAAGGAATAAGAATAACGAATAAGGTTTTATTCGAAGCATATATAGATATACTGACCGTGTTAGAATAAAGAATAAGCGCTTATTCTTATTCATTATTCTTATTCCCATTTTGCGTGTCAAGGCCCAAAGTGCATAGGCGCTATCTATATGTATAAGGTATGGCAACACACAGTGAGGAATAGCGAGGAACACCGAGGAACAGTAAGCGTAGGGCCGTTTAACGTAAAAAGGAATGGGAGGAATATGGAGTAATAAGGAGGAATAGGAGGAACAGCTGCGCTAGCAGCTCCTCCTCGCTCCTCCTATATATATGTTCCTCGGTGTTCCTCGCTATTCCTCGCTATATGTCACTGTACAAGAACAGCGTCACGGTCGTACATACAGGTCTGGAAACTCCGGTGGTGGGGGACATTCCCTTATTGAAGCTTAAAAGTTTCGTAAATCCAGCACCACAAGACTAGATGCCACTGCCCCCGTATAGCAAACTTTGAAAGCTTATTTGGGCTTCAATGAGGGAACATCCCCCACCACCGGAGTTTCCAGACCTGTGTTTACGACCGTGAACAGCGTTAACAAAATGAATTGCTTCTATATCTGTACCCTAGTGGAAATTTATGTCTGAATTGACACAATTGCACACAGTTTTACACAGTTTTATACACTTTTGTATAGTTGTAGACATTTACATACACTTTTGTACAATATTACACACTTTCAAATTTTCGGTGG
>JAXIUT010042506.1:0-12349 GCA_035586675.1 Eurytoma californica | reverse complement strand
GGCTTCGCCTCGGGTGACAATTTACATGCACTCTGAGACAATTCTTATTTTACCTCCCTAGATATGTAATATACTATAACTCCTTACCTTGCTAGGCGTAATTTCTACATCTGAAGGTTCGTCATTGGTACTTTCTGTTCGAGTCCCTGAACTCTCGCTGGTCTCGTCTTCTGAATCCTCCTCGCTCTCGCTTTCCGTTCCTGTCACACTGCTCGTATCGCTTTTTTCTGATTCTTCCAAAGAAGAGTACTTATTTCCATTTTTGGTAGTTTTCCGGTGATTCTTTTCGGGTTTTTTCTCTTTGAACATTGAACGATTTGATTCTTTAGGAATCTCTTCTCGACTTTTCATTTTTTGAAAATCGTCGATTTTTTTGCTTGATATCAGCTTATTGTAGCTTTGACTAGATTTCAAAATACTGGGAGAGTGTTTGTTCAAAAACATCTCTTTCTTTGATGGCTTCTTAATACTTTGACTAGATTCGCTGTCTGTTGTGCGATCAGTGAAGTTTTCCGTTTTCTCTTTGGTGACTTTTTGAACTTCTACTTCTTTTTGCAAAGGTTTTCTATTCTGCGAGTCAAACATACCTTTTGTTATGTTTTGCAACTGTTCACTTTGGAAGGAGAGGAGTTTCGACTGGTCGATAGATTGCTTTTCCAAAAAGTTAACTTTCTCTTCGTACTGTGTTTTCATTTGCCCTGCAGATTCTTGAGTTAATTTCAACTGTTGAAATAGATTTTCAATGTCATTGCGATGCTGATTTTCAATATGTTCAATTTTGGATTTCCAGTAGTTTTCTTGTTCTACCAGTTTGACTTGAACTTCGTTTATATTTGATGATAGCTAGATATGTAATAAAACCAAATATTTAATAAACTTTGAAAAGATTATTAGAAATAATTTAAATTAAAAGTAAAACATACATGTTCTTGCAGTTGATTTTTCAATCTTTGAATTTCATTCTCTTGCCGATTCACTAATTCTTTTATGCTCTCATGAGCTGCTTCATTTTCCAATTGATTTGAATTACTGTCTTTTCTTTTAATATCCTAAGAGATGTAACATTTCTTTTTATTTCAACATTTACTCAAATTAAATAATAAATCATTTAAAATGGTAGCTTACCCTAAATTCTGCGAAAAGCATACTTTTTAAATTACTGATCTCCTCTTGATATCTGCGGTACTGATCATTTTGAAGTGAATCTCCTTCAGCAAAAGATTGCAGCATTTTATCTCTCTTCACATTCTCTGTCATTTTATTTGTTTCACTTCTTATAGGGTTGTACCGCTCACTTTGATTCAGTTGTTCTTTTATTGTTTTGATTTCATTCTCAAGCTTTTCTGTCTTTGCACAATACTCCTCATGGGCTGGTGATAAACTTGAAAAGACATCTGAGATATTCGAATGCTTCCTTAGTAGGTGATCATTTACATAAGAAGCTGATATGAAAGATTTTGGACAATGGGGACACTAAAATAAGTTTGAAATGTTTTAGCAAAAATCTGCATATTATAGACATTAATTAATCAAACATTAATTTGTTCTTACTTTGTGATTTTCCTTCACTCTGTCTTTGGGTTTCTCTTTAAATTCTTTTTGATTTTCCTTTCTTCTTTCTTTGGCTTTTTCTTGAAGGTCTTTCATCGAATCCTGCAGTTTTCCATTTTCCTCTTTTTGATAATTTAATTCTTCTTTTAAGAAAACAACACTTTGGTCCAAATATTGCTTACAGTATAATAAATACTCAACAGATAGTTGAGCTAAGCGGAATAACTTGACAAAATTTGGGTCCAAAATTTTTACATCGTATTCACTTTCTAAATAATAATCAATGACATTGTTAACATTTTCATCTACGGTTTGAAAGTCCCTTTCCCTTATTACTCGATCGATGTCAATAGAACCTAATAAATATATGAAACATATTTATAAATTTATAAAGTATATTTGTTTTAATAAATGGCTGCTTTTTTTAGCATACATCTATTTTAACTTAGAATAAAGTGTCACAAGGACACAATTAGATTATGACAACAAAGTACTAAATAATCTGTTTGCTTTCTGCAAGATACTTAATTATAAAATTAAAATAATACACTTACTGATGCGGTTCCAATCTACTCGTACTCTAGTAGTGTGAGCATTGAAGTAAAATCCAGATTCTCGAGCAAGCTTAGGAAAGTCATGGTGCCAATTGGTACCAGCTCGAAACGAAAATGCCATTTCTCTTCGCAGCCTAAGCAACAAGAAAAGAAACTTTGCTATAATAAAAGAAAAACCTATTCATATACTTAAGTATTCAAATTTTAGAGCAAAAAATAAAAAGTACCTTGTCGCTTCCTCAGCGCGAATTACTTACATCCACCTCCATTACGCCGCGAGCAACCTAAATACGATAAAATCACGCAAAAAATTAACGAGGAGGAATAAGAAAACGTTAGAAACGCAACGAAAAGTTTATCGCGCAAAATCACAAAGGAAACGGGCTAACCTAACGATCGGCGCATCTCCGCGTCGATGAGCCTCGGGTGCAGCCGTCCGCCGGGGACCGAGGACTCGACGTGCCTGCGCGCGCGTAAGTAGGTAGCTGCATTTTCTCGGCGGACACGCGACACCTGCACAACGGGCAGGCCAGCAGCGTCACCTGCGCCTCTCGGCGAAAAATCGATCGGGGCGGCTATCACCTGCCGCCGCCTCTCCTGCGCCGCCGGCTCAATACTGCTACTGGCATGTTATCTGCGCGTTAATTTTTCGGCGAGTTCATCGAGTGAATCTTTTTTTCCGCTTACTTCTTGATCAGCGGAATTGCCGAGGCGATTATTTCTTTCTTTAATGAGCGACTTTGGGAGTGGGAAATTGATACTTGATGGATGAAAATTAAAAAGCGGGTGATTCTTATGATGTTGCGACATGTGCAGAGTATGCGTTTTGTTTGAGTTTTGTGTTTACAAACAGAGCAGACGAAATTTTATAGAGCAGGTGGGACTTACTTATACGCGGGAAATTTTGAAATATTTTTTATACTTAATATACGCATATGTATCCACTTACGGGTAAACACATACATACGTATCTATATATGGTTCAAGAAATAACAACTTAATTTTATTTTTTATGTTTTCGAGACATTAAGTTGTAATGCCGAGAACGTTTTAATTAAGTAGTCCCGAATTAAATGCAATTTTATAAATACAATTTTATAAATTATAGTGAAGTATTCTTTTCAAAGTAAATTGTTTAAAAATTCTTGATTATAATAATATGTTCGCTAATATTAATTTAATGCTTTTTTTAAATAAATAAATATTAGTGTACATTAAGGAAAATGCTATTTAATTAACTATTGATTACTTTAGCTATATAGAAAATAGCAATTCTCCTAATGGAATTGAATGCTTCTTACTCCTTTGTTACAATAATTTGTAGTACGGCGATAAGAATTTAATGGCAGACTGTTATATAATTAGATTGAATAACATTTTTTAAACGTTATTTTATTCTTATTTATTTATATGACGTTTAAAAATCATCCATCTAACTGATCAAATTATAATGATTATCAAGCTGTTATATATATGATGTATATCTAATGCGCTTGAAATGATTCATTTATCGATTTATCATACATTTCTATATAATATATTGATTGCATTATTTACAGTTCACTGCTATTTTGTTTTTTATCTAAATTTTGAAAGTTTTATTTATTTATCTGTAAAAAATACAAAAAAAAAAATTTTTGGAAAAGAAAACTTTAATTTTAACATTACAATGAGTGAACAACCGCAAATTATTTTGGTAGATAATTTGAAAGTGAGAAAAATCAATTTGCAGATTGGTGACAATATTATTGGAAATGACCCCAATTCTGAAGTAAGTAAGCAGTAAAATATTCATGACAAATCAAAATTCGAGTAATTATAAAATATAATTGTTTCCACAATTTGGTTGATTGAAATGCATAGAGTTCTGTCCATTTGAAATTACGTTTGAATCATTCAAATTTAGCTCCATAACCTTAAAATTTCAGAAGTGCATCATGTGCGCCGCTGCATCCGCATCATTGTGAGCGGCTTTGGCGCGCAATTGCGCTTCAGTTTCGTAAACATTGCTTGCTGTGTCAATGTGTGTTTAACTTATATATTTTTTATATGATTAGATTGATATTTACAATAAATAATTTCGAATCATTTACAACATTAGTGTAATTTGTTTCCACTGTTTTTATATTATGTAAATGTTCGTTGTTAAAATTAATATTTAACTGTAATTTTAATTAATGGCGTGTTTATCTATTTGAATCTCTTAATATAAATATCAAGTAATTAATTTTGTTTCTTTTATTGTAGTCAGAAAGTGAATCAGTATTAGAGCAAGCCGTCAAGCTAAATCTGTCCGATGATGGTGAAATTTCCATTACTCCAGTAAGATACCTTGCATCAAATAAACTTTAATAACTGTTTTATATATTATTTTATTATATTGAGTATTATCTAGTATGAGGGGATATCGTGTTACATGAAAAGTTGTGGCTCTCTTCGATGGACATTGTTAAAACCAAATGAGACAGAAACTTTAAGATTGCGAGATACGTGTTTATTGTATCCGATTAAAATTTGGTTTAGAGTGATATCTGCAATGGAAGTAATAAGTGAAAACTCAAAAAGAAAGGTAATTAATAAAAAATCAAACATGGGATTAAAACTTAACAAAATAAAAATAAGTATACATTTTATTTTATATTTTATTAGATGCAAGAAATTATAGAAGATGAGCCACCTGATAAAAAATATTGCTCTGAATACAACAGAGAAGTAGACTGTTTAAATAGTCTTAATAATAATAGTAAAGATAAATGTGAAAACAATGATGTATCAGATGTTCTTCAGGCACTTGATTCACGGTAATTTTTATCATAGTCAAATTATCATATTACCTTTTTAAGTATTATTTAAAAAGCATTGTTTTTTTAGAGAATCAGATCAGCCTGAAATGTGTGTTATGGTTGTAGAAAGTGAAAAGATGAAACACTGTAATGAACCCAATGTTCATGAGGAAAATGAACCAATCACAATTGTAGTACCAGGTACTGATAGTAATGAAGACAGTGATAAAGTACAGTGTAATACTGATCAAGGCATTGGTGATCAGTTAAACAATTCAGATTTAACAGAGAATCAACAGAAAAATAATGATAATGTAACACCTTCAACTAATGAAGATAATGAAGTTCAATGCAATACTGATCCAAGTGTTGCTGAGCAGATAAACAATTCAGATTTAATCGAGAATCAGCAGGGAAACAACGATAGTGCAACATCTACAAATAATGATGATGCTACTGCTACTAATGTAAATTTGCAAACTATACCTAGAGAAAAATGTAAATATGGAAGTCGATGTTACAGGTAAATATTTCAAGCTGCAAATATTTATTATAGCATTGCTATTTTATGATCATAATTTATTCTCCCTTTTCTAGATTAAATGCTGAACATAAAGCCAAATTTAGTCATGTTGGGGATGATGACTATGATATTCCTGATAATAGGCCAGAATGCCCATATGGAACTAACTGTTATCGAAAAAATCTACTTCATAAACAACATTACAAACATTTGCGCAACAGACGCCAAGCAGCTTTAAACTCTATAAGAAATATGACTGATCAAGACTCAGATTCAGATCAATCAATACAAGAATCAGTTGATGAATCTGATTATGAACAATCTTTCATAGATGATGATGATGACATTGACAGTTTGGAAGAATTTGAAAGTGATTTTGAAGAAGATGATGTTGATAGTTAAAGTAAAAAATAATTCATTTAATCAAAGAAAACCAGTCCCTTGCAGATGTTTGTTATATAAATTTATTTTTATAAAATAAATATTTAAATAAAAATTAAAAAATTATACATTTTTGTTTTAATACACTTGATACCCTTCATCTTCATCTGCGGGCATATCTTCTGAATTACCTACCATAGCTGCTTCAGCTAACATATGTTTTGGTATTTCAGATCCACGAACTTTTATCATATAGCAGACATTTTCCATTTTCATTAAACTTTGCTTTAAAGTATAAAGCTTTCTACCAACTTCTCGACCAGCAATACCATTACTGCCTAAGAATCCCTTGTACATACTTCTAACAAAATTGCATGTCTGAAAACAACTTGAAATATCACCAGTAGCTAAATTGTTTATACATTTGCGCATCAATTCCCCAGTAAGATCTGCTATACCTAGTACATATTCTATTGGCGGTAATAATGTTTGTACCATTTTTTGTTCAAAAGCCATTTCATTATTCTCGGTTTCACTTTTATCATCAATTGTGTAAATCATTGACTTGGCTAAATTAGTCCAATTATGAAGAGTATTGTTCTTTAGGTACCAATAAAAAGTTATAGCTTCAATAAATTCTTGCAAGCCGGCTCTATAAGCCCTTAAATACAGGTATGGATCTTCATTGTCAAGTTCTTGGGCAATATGTTTAAATGATGTAGTTACTAAATTGTTTAATCTTGTTTCCGCTTCATTCAAAATAGATTCTCTTTTACTTTCCTTATCAAGAGTATGAAGTAAAAAAATTATACGTTTACTTTCAATTGTAATATCACGACTGATTTTAACAAGTCTTTCATAGCGATCATGTTTTGAGTCTAGCTCTAAAGAATATTCTTGAAATTGTTTGATCACAGGATTATTTTCATTTATGTGCTCCAATATTTCTCTTCCTTTGTCTCCTATATTTATATTTTTGTTCTTATTGTACGAATGTCCACGGTTACGTCTTCCTCTTCCTAAAATTTAATTTATAAAATTGAAACTTACTTAATTAATTTTTAATTAGATATTTTTATTAAATAAAATGTTGTATTTACCTCTATCTTGTGACATTTTAGATATGATTTTTAAGGAAAGTTTATTTTTACAACAAGTTTCGAGTTAAAATGTTACTCAACTGAAAATAACATTATTTATGAAAAACAACTCAAATATTTGCGATATGGATTGCACTTTTTGTGCAATGTATCTTTGCTGTACTACTTGCTTTATCAGTTTACTCGCTTATATGCGGTGTTTTGGGGAATGGGGGTTAGTTTAACCTGCATTACAATAAAAACATGAGATATATGAAAATGGCTTCCCTCTGCAGAAGTGTGTAGACTGTGCTTCTATATGTATAACGTCTGTGTATAAAATTTCATAGTGTATTAGTATATATGTATTCTCATAAGAGCTGGACTCTGGACTCTGGAATGCCGCGGACCTGCGTATAATGAATAGCTGAATGTGAAGTTTTAGCTGCATTAGCGACTTTGGGAGTGGGAGATTATTGGTACTTGATGGATGAAAATTAAAAAGTGGGTTAATGTGTGTCATGTGAGATACGCGTTTTGTTTGAGTTTTGTGTTTACAAACAGAGCAGACGAAATTTATAGGGGTGGCTTACTATACGCGGGAAATTTTGAAATATTTTTTATAATTAATTAATTACGTGTACGTTTGTACACTTAGTGGTATATACATGCGTATCTGCGGTTCCAGGAATAACGACTTAACCTCATTATTCATGATTTCGAGATTTGAATTATAATAATGCTGGGAACGTTGGAATTGAAAATTCAATGCGACTTTATAAATTTAATTATGTATTATCATCAATGCAAGTTTCTTGCAGTTTATTTTAGTGAAACATGCTGTATATTCTTTTTGAAATTAATTATTTAAAATTTGTTGATTAATATAATATATTCATTTACCTTGGTAGAATTTACTTTAAGTTACTGATTTTTTAAATAAATAAATAAGTTTCAGTATATATTAAGAAAAACGCTATTTAATTAACTATTGATTACTTTGCTATATAGAAAATTGCCTTCTACTAATGGAATGGAATTGAATGCTTCTGTACTCCATTGTCATAATAATTTGTAGTTCAGTGATAAGAATTTAATGGTGCATTTAATTTATAAAAGACTATTGACTTGTAAAATAATTATTAAAAAAATCGTTTATGAATTAGAGACTATCGTAATAGTAAATACTATTTTAAAAATATTATGTAATTAAATACATTATAGATCGCGTATAATAAACTGTTGAATATTTCAAAACTTATGATTTACTGAGATAAAAAGAACAATGCATATGTTTGCACTACTATTGTTGCTCTCAAAATTAACTATTTAAATTCATAAATGCTATTATTTATTAATTACTAACGTAAAAATTGATTTGTATCGATTACACGATAAAAATAACTAAAATAACTAAAGATATTGACAAAGATAACAAAAATTTTAATTTTGAATAATATTTCGTGAAAACATTTGTAACGCATACAACTTTTCCTTATCGTTATAGATACGCAAAAGACAAAAAACATATTGCAAATTCTTTATAAAATTGCTTTATGACTCATTGGAGTTTGCACTACACTCAATTAATCAGCCTTACAATACAATAGCGTTACATTAATTGTTTTCCGGTTGCACTTGTGACGCTTAATTCGTACAAGCAAATTAAAATTTCTTTTAAAAAAAAGTAAATAACGGTATTTTGCTAGAATAATAAGGAAATAAGTAGGAATGAATATGTAATTTGAAATGGAAATGAGGCTTTTTTCAAATCACTTCGCTAGAATTGACAAGTCCAGCGCAGAACGTGTTGTGATAATAACTACTATGGTCGCTTGAGTTTTCATTCCTCGGCAAACGAACAAATTGAACTCGATTGAGCTCAATGGATTCAAATCGTTCAAATAATTAACCGCATTTACTTCTGTTTTTCGAAACCACAGCCTAACTTTAATAACTATCCTATTTTTTTGTCCTTAAATTTTATATTTTTCAAAAGTATTGTAACTATATACTTATATAATATAAATTACATATATATAAATTACATCACTTTATCGAGATGTGAAACGTGAATACTTCGTAGACTATCGACTTAGAACAGATTTAAATCATTAAATAGGATAAAAATTTAAATCTCTTTTGTTTTTCTATATACAAAAGAAAAATTGCTCAAGGCTCCAATGATTGCACTAATAAAAGCCTTCGAGAAAACGGCTGAATCACCTTACAATTTTACACAAAAAGAAAGAAAACGAATCCAGCGAGTACTTATACGAATTTATATCTAATGGTACTTATAAAAAATTAATGTTCGACATGAAAATCGCTGTTTTATTTATTTTTACAAGCATGGATTGATTTTTAACAATTTATTTTAATTTATTTTTCGAATCGGTGCCAAGCATTGAAACTTTGCATGACTAAAATTATATATTTATGCAAAAAGGATACTTTTTTTATAATTTCGACATTTCAGTATACAAAAGCTGCTGGGTTCTTTAAAAAAAAAAGTGAGAATAACGTACCTATATTAACAAAATGTTACATGTATATGTCAAAATTTCTATAAAATATTTTATGAAAAATAAGTTTTTAAAAAAAATTAATTTCTAGTACTCTCTTATTCTGTTCTTTTTAATCCATAAAATCCCACGAAGAAATTTCATAGGTTTTTATCTAAAAAAATCGAAAAATGCTCTTTAAAAATTTACAGCCGATTATCAAAATTGCTACTCCAAAAATTTAATATTACATAACAATTCATGGATCTACCTTGACATAGGTATCTATATAAAAATAAAAAATCGCGTTTTATCGACTTAAAGTTTAACTCCGCTATCGAATTGCACAATTTTGCAATTCCAGAGTTATATAAGGGCGATAAAGCGCGCGTCGCCGTCACGTTAATCGGGCGCAAAGAAAAAAAAGCTGAGGCTGCGATAACGCGGCGCGAAATCCAATATTGATTCACATGTTGAGGAACAGCGATTTTTGATCGCCTCTCGGCGACGGCTAGTCGTTTTATATTTTTGAGCTTGAAACGATGAATTTATTTTTATGATTTTTTTTTTTGACACTAAGACGCTCTGGACGATGCTAATTATGGTAGTGTTTCATTGCATTGTTTTATGCAATTGTAGTGTGGTAGTATATACACGATAATCGTGTATAGTTTTTCTTTTTAGAAAAATTATCATTCGAGTGATTATTTTTGCCGAGGTTGTAATATTGTAACAGGCAAGCAGGTAAAATGATGAATCATTGTGAATAGCCGATTTTAAAATTTTGTTAAATAAGTGATTTTTTGAAAAAATCTTATAATTACACACGCGTGTAACATGCGTATATGATATATATTATTAAACAAAGAGTATACGAAGACATTTCCGCTTTTTTAAAACCTTTTAGTCACTTTTACCGTTATGACTAAATTATCCTGTATTCTTGGCTCATTAAACCGTATTTTTTTTGCTTTTCACTGTTATATTCAAAATTTACCACTTTTTTTGTATAGAATAAAAAAAGTTTTTAATATTGTGGATTTTTGTTAATTATAAATTGCATTATTATTAAAAACCTTAATTTTATTTTGAAAACTTAATTTTTCAGATCAGCATAACAGTAGAGATAAAAACTAAATTATTTTATACATAATTAAAGTCGTCATATGTATATAGTCTCTTTGTATATAGTCTCTTTGTATATAGTCTAAACATTTTTATATAACACTGTACACAGATAAATTGAAGAGGTAGAGACTTGCATATATGTATGTACATACGAAACTTAGCAGAATATCTAGTGAAATTAAATTTACGAACACTATAAAGTGATCCAATCGATTTACTTCACAATTGAACAATTAACGAAGACTTCGTATTCAGTTTAGTGTCTTTTATCACTGTTCATACCACAGTAACTTAAAAAATTCAAATTACAGTTAAATTATTTTTGGGACATTCAGTTACTCTTCTTAAAAAAATAAGGAACTTCGTTCCAATATAAAATCATTCATATACAAAAATAATGCAAGATAAAATGAGAAGATATGTAAAATCGTCAATTACCTAAAGTTTAAAGTATGTAAAGAAATATACAATCCCGTCCGGATTTCCTTTCACGTCGCTCAAGCGCTTCCGCCGCGCATGCAAAATTTAATGCGAGGAATAAAGCGCAAACTCATTCCCAGCGCCACCATAACCACAAAAAAACACCTAAACATCTACACACCATCTCCCGCGTACATTATACTTCTTCGCCGGTCATCGCTGTCTAATATTTTCCCTACACACATCCCGCGCCGTATTTATAAATGTGCGACGGTTACACGGGGTTGCCGCGACTCCGAGGGCAAAATATACCTATATATCGCGACTGGTAGCGCGACTATACGGGGGGTGGGGGCCGGGGAGATCGGACATCATCAGACTACTAGAGAGCCATAAGAGAGGCATGTGGCGGCTGGCAGTGTCGGCTCGGCCTGCGGAGCGAGCGGATCCGCGGTGAATGCGCGCGCGACCAGCGCTGCGCCGGTCCACACATGGACGCCAGCAGGAAGCACGAGAACCCGAGCCCGCGGCTCTCCGCCAATGTCATCAGCAAGATACTCTTCTGGTGAGTCGACGCTTCGTTTTTCTCTCGCGAGTTAATCTGCAATCCACCTTTCCGCCAGGTTATACCTTATTATACTTACATAAGGCGTCGCCGCTTCTAAAATAATCCGCCGGCATCGATGCTCTTTTGTTCTTTTTCCTCATCGTTGGTGTTATTTTGCACACACTCGGGTGAGGTTTTGGTGTTGTTTACAAACTGGTGTTCTTTTGTTACCGCAGTTGGCTGAACCCGCTGTTCTGGTACGGCAGGAAGCATGACCTGGACGCGAAGGACCTGCACAGCGCGCTGCCGGCCGACCTCAGCCAGCCGCTCGGCGACCGACTGGAGAAGTGAGGATTATGCTAATTTCGAGTTATATACATGTGTGACGCGGTGAATATAAGTACCGCCGGCGGTTCTGCTAACCTGGGAGTACGCGTTAATTCGGAAATAATGGAGTGGGTTTTTTTTTTGTTTGGGAGGGAGAGGGTGGATGAGTATTATATATATGCGCCTGAAAGTGGAAGTCCGTTGGTGGCGTGGATCAGCTGACGCGCAACCCTTCGATGGGGTAGGTGGCGCCGGCACCGGTGACTCGGAGAAAGTGAAGGGGTTTATTTGGGTCGAGTTCGATCCTGATGCATTGTTATGCAGTTGATGGAATTTTTTTTTATTTCTACGAGTAGTGCGTAGTTTTCTTTATTAATAGAAAGTGTCTTATTTCTCTGGTGGAAATAATTTTTGTTCAAAAATGTTTCAAAGTGTGTAAAAGTGTTTAAAAACCATCCATTTCGTCATTCATTTATAAACAGAATTAAACGTTTTTAAACAAAAATGAACACTTTTATTTTTTTTAAAGTTTTTGATGAAATAGGAACATTT
>JAXIUT010042495.1:0-12349 GCA_035586675.1 Eurytoma californica | reverse complement strand
ATTAATTTCAAGCGGTGGGCATTTGCTACCGCTTGAATAAATAGTTCCGCAAGACCGATAAAAGCATTTTTTATCAACAATTCCTTTATTGTTATATGTTTTGTCACAATAAAATACTTTCCAATGTTTTCTACGAATAGTGACCCAAAGATCATGGTATCTTCTATAATAAGGCCAGAATAAATAAAATAAAATAATTATTTAGTTAAAAATAAAAATGAAATAAAATAATTGCTCTAATAATTACTTTTCAATTAATACTTTTAAACCTGCATTTTTTAAAAATGGACTATAGATCAGATACGCGCTTCGACCACGAGATTCCTTTTGCAGGTTACTGTTAAATAAATAATAATAGTAATAGTAATAATAATAAAACGCATTTAAATTATTTAAATGCTCTCAATAAAATGCAAATTCTTTTAAAAGAGAGTTTAATATCAAACGAATCAGCTGGAAATAATGTGCACTTTAGTAATATAAATCTACATTTATATATCTTCAGCACAAAATGAAAAAAATTATTATTAAAAAAAAGGATTTTTTCAAAACTATTTATTTTATCTACATAAGTAACCAACATCATCCGATTTAGCTCAAAATTTGATCAGTGCTAAATCCAGACGTACCCGAGAAATGATGCAAAATTACAACTTATTATAAGCATGCATTACAGAGTTATGGTGGATAAAAAATTTGATTACATACTTTCATCGAAATTCAAAAAAATCTCGGTTTTGAAAATTTGTATCGTAAGAAATTTATAGCTTCGAGAAAGCAAAATAAAAGTTCGCTACTGTTAAACTAATCACATTGAGACATATTATAAGGACAACGCAAACCACGCCTATCTTATAAAGGAATATGGTAAAAAGGACCTTGTAGATTATTTTATTATCCTAGACTTTTTTTTTAAGAACAGGTAATTACAAGACAGATTGTCTGCAATTTTAATTTTTTTATTTTTATATTAATCGTATACTTTTCATTAAGCTTTTTGAAGAATGCGACAGAATGTTTGAAATCAGGTTTAAAAACCAGTTATACAAAGAAAGATAAAAATCTCAATTGACCATTAATATTATGACTAATATTCGTGAATAAAATGAATTAATTGAAAAATTCGCACCCATTAATAACATTAAATTTTACTTAAATTTATTAAATAAATTTTTAAAAATACATTTTTTTTAATGCATTACTGTATATACAGCAACTCATATACAAACGTGTAATAATACTAACTAGAGAATTGCAAAATCTTGAAAATGAACCGATGACTTAATTGTATCACGTTAAAAATGCATTTTTCACGTGTTATTGAATGCAAAAAAACGCACCCACGATAATTTACGAGTACATAACATGCAAAGAAGCCTGCAATGTTCGCGCGCTGATAAAAGATACTATGGGTATTATATTCGAGATCTCGCGAACATTAAAATTCTATGGATCAGCACGACACAAGTGTAGTACGCGAGATAATAACTTCCGTACAACTCAATTGAATTGAAAAAGAAAGAAAATTGCAATCAGGATCGAACGTTATCTGATCCCTATTTCATCACGTTTAAATTAAAATTCTTGTACCAAGGGTATAAATATCGATACGCAATGAGCAAAGTGTATCTAGCAATTAAACTTTTGTATTTGCTGCTTATAGTGATTAAAAATTTCCTTTGTGTTTATGATTTTTTTCTACAACAAGAATATGTTTATTAATAGCAACGATTGACTACAAGTTTATTAGTGATTACATAAAATATACTATGATGACTAATACCAAAATCTTAAACAATTAAAGCGGATTTCTTCTATATACACTGAGAAAAATGTTGAGTATAATTTAATAAATCTAGTAAAGATTTCTATATTTTGTAGTAATCGGAGAACATAATCAAGCTAGACCCTTATCAAAATGTCCTGTAGGACATCCTGCAGATATTTCGCGTTTTTTCCTGCAGGATTTTTCTGCAGGATCATATGGCAGAAAAATGTGACGGATGGCAAGCCGTAATTTCCTACAGAATATTCCTGCAGGACTATCCTACAGGAAATCGTTCCTGCAGGAAAAACGCGAAATACCTGCAGGATGTCCTGCAGGATATTTCGGTAAAGGGATAGAATTTTAATACAATGTATAATATTTTTTGCAACAAATGTTTCGAAAAAATATAATCACCTCCGCTAAAAATTGCAACATAAAATACAAAGAATCACGAATTTTAAAATTGACTGCATTCAAGTCAAATTTTACTAACAAATATTGTAAAATTTACTATTTTTTCTACTACTTCTTTCTAGAAAGTTTCAGTTAACATGTTCTGCCTGGATCTTCAGGTTAGGTGACGTAACGATGTCCCGATATACTGTTTTGTTATATTCATATTTTTTATTTGATATTTATCTGCAAAAGCTTCTTTTTTTCGAAATGCCCATGAAAATCTTTGTCTTCTATGCATAGATGGCGATGCTTCTGTTATGTTTTTCTCGCAAGTGGTCAAAATACTGCTCAGTTATAGTACAAATAAGAGCGCGTCTTTTGAAGTTTCAATAAGTGAAACATATAAGCCGGCGATTTTTAAGCGAGCGAATTACACGGTATAGATTCTTGTTAGGTGATTGTAGGTTAATACCTATAATAAAACGAACTTATTTAAATAATATGGAGTAGAATTAAAAAAGCGACAATAGTTAATTAGGATAAGAAGCAAGTCGGAAGAATGTACTGTTTTACAATATTATGTAGAAAAATTTAAATTGAATGCATTCTTAACAAATAGCAATTTTTGTTAAAAACGAGTTTTACCTCCATTGCTATAATTAATAACAATTTTTACAATAATTTTAGTCAATTTTACTACAAGATTTTTCTCAGTGTACATATAATATATGGAATCTGAATCGCTTTAAATAAAAGGATAATTATTGTAAATTTGATACATATTTGTCAATTATATTTTTTTATATTACTAAAAAAGTTATAGCAAATATTATAAAAATTATTTTTTTTACTAATCTGAGTAAGACATCGACGTTATTAAATAGTCATTAATAACGTAAGCAGCATTACATGCTGAACGCCACTTTAAGTTAGCTCATAAGAAAAAAATTATTGTGTCAATGCATATGGTGACCTTAGGAAAATGATACACAGAGCCACATTTTAAAAGTTACAAAAAGGCTTCCCTTGTTATACAATGTCTTTGTAGAAATGTAGTGCGCTTGAAATGTAATCTCACGGAGCAGTAGATTTATCGGATCTTTAATTTTATTTAATTGCGTTCATTAAACATAACTTATCTTACTGATTATTTTTAGGTATAAAATTTAACCCTATAGAAACGAAAATTCTTCTAAGTGTTAAAAATGTATATTTAATCTCACATTACTTCATTAATTCTTCAAAATACATATTTTACTTAATTTACTGTATTAAAAAATGTTAATTTTTAAACTTTTATTATGTATGTACCTGTACAAATCAAATTTAATGTTGTAATTATATTTCTTTTACATGTTTTTTGAAGTTTTCTATTTTTTTCATTATAACGATAAGTTTTTGTATCGCAAGTTTCAAAATATGTATTTACTCTTTTGAAAATAAGGAAAAAATTTAAGATAATATTAATGAAAAATGTAATAAACATTCAACAAAAAACTTAATTTTTTTAATGGTTATAAAAAACTCGTTTTTTCATATTAAAAAGTTAAATTCTGCAAATAACTGAAAAAATTTGTAATATCTCGAAATAATTATATTTTTATCTCTGTTAGATAGATATCTCGCCTAATATTTTATTATGTCGTCTTGTAAAATAATTGTGCAGACTTTTAAATAATAAAAGGCCGATAAAATACTGGGTTAAATATTTGCAGACACTTCTATTTTCAACTTATTAATTTAACGAATTCAGACACTTAATAATTAATTGATTAATTTTGTTATTAAGGCATTACAAATATTAGGCATTTTAAAGTAATTTTTAACTGAAGTTTTCAATGATCAAATTGAAAAAAAGGTGACGAGATGTAAGAAAAGCTAGAAATCGCTTCAATCGGTGACTTCTATTCGTCATTATTCCGGAGCGTCACTGGATTCGTTTAAAGACGAACGGCCGTATAAGAAGAAAATTCCGCTTAGGCGACTACACTTGTAACATTAAGCCAACAAGGAAAATGTGATGAACAGCGTAAATAGTCAAACGGGTAGGTAAGATCCTGGACATTGACTCCGTTCCCTTGTTCTTCTTCTTTGTGTCGAGTGAAGTTTTCTCAAGTTTAAAAGTAATTACTATTTCAGCGATTGCAAAAGTGTCGCGAGATCGAGACAATGCATTTACTTATTTCGATCCGCAAGTGACTATTACATCGTTGACCTTATTAGATGTATCCACATTTACATATCTGCAGCTTCTCGGCACAACAGCTTAACTCCATTTTTTTCGATTGATGTTTGTTTTAGAGCATAAAATTGAATTGTAAAAGATGTAGTTTCTTGAAATACCGGTTTTGTAAAACTTATATATTCAGTTACAATAAGATAATTGAACATTCGAAATGTCTGAATTGATTTAAGATTATTTCATTTACTCATCTCGTGAACTGGATAAAATAATTAATCGAAAAGACCTAACAGATTTTTTATTCTCCCATATTTAGTAAATTTTTTTTTGTATATTTTTCTGGTATAATAAGTTTTCACTTTTTGACAGAAATTACTTGGATTAAAGATTGTTTTAAAAACAATGAACTATTTTTCACGATAACTCCGTGGATACTTTGTAACGTTAAAACTTTAATTTTCTTTTAAATACAAGGAATTTTTGTATAAAAATATAATTTAATTGACAATGTGGAGTTAAGCCTTTATGCCAGGAATAGATTCTGCATATTGAAATTAATTAGTTATTATGCATTTTTGGCATAAAAATAATAAATGCGTAATAAAAAATCATCAATATAAGATGCAAAATCCGGTAATAATTTCCAAAAAATGGAGTTAAATCGTTATGTCGGGAAGGCACAGAGGCTGTTATAATATATTAATCGTATGTGGTATTAATAGTATTGTATTGTAATCTCTTTGAATTGAATTGTAATTGGTCTTCGTGTCGAAGGCGGTAATTAGATTAATGATATTCAAACCGATTTTGGTGTCGGATATTAAAATTGAAGTTTTTAAATAACAATAGGTGGTAAAAAAATAATCAGAATATTACTCACTTTTCTAGCCGGTTTCCTAAGTATTCTGATTCGTCCTGTTTAAGAGGATCGTATATGTCTTTCGATGATATATTCCTGCGATTACTTTTCCAAATAATGTCTCTTGTGTACCTAAAGGAAGAAATAAAGTAAATTAAAAATGTACTATAAGTGTACAATTTTTAAATTATACTATATTGTTAAATTAGTGATAAACGAAAGGGCAATAAAATATAATTATATAAATTAATAACTTCGATTTGCCAGGATTTGGTGATTAAATATGCTTAAAGCTGCAATTAGTTATACCCAGAAGTCAAACAAACACTTTTATTGGTTTTGTAAAAAGTGAATAAACGAGACTTTCAAGCCAAACTTTCCAAAACATAATATTAAACTTTAACATAATTTAAAAAAGATCCATTATAAAGAGATTTATTTGTAATTAGAGGTATATAGGTAATCATATTAGTCATTACACAAGTTGAAATCTGTGCATTTCAAAATTCAATTTTAAAGAATTACTACTACCTGTCGATTTTATGATTTTCATCGTTTTGATAAGTGCTTTAATTGTTATCAGATAAAAAAAGTCTTCAAAGTACTACTTCCTCTCCAAAGGAACCTGCACCGATCAACGTGATTATGTCTATATTATTTACATTTCAAATTAATATAGACTACCTTGAACCACTGGAACTAAGGCTTTTAATGTTCCACTTATGCCGTAAATAAGATTTACGTGAGAGGACCTTATTAAAACAATTACATGCGGAATACATTATTTATTAAAAACTACATAAGGATATCGCGTTTGCTTATTCAATGTTTGGAGTTTTCATTTGTGAGCATATGCGAACTGATACATTATGTATCTTGTACTAAACTTTATCACGTCAAGTATCTCGCAAAGATTTGTAAATTTATCTTTTCAAACTAATGAGTTACTGATGGGAACTTTGAAACAATAAAGGATGATTTTATTAGTTACATCTTTGATTGCTCGTAAAACCGTATAGTGATTTGAATAAAAAATTTTATTGGATTTTTGAATCCGATAAAGTGATTTTCATTTTCAATTGAATAAAGATTTTTTTTTTAAAACTATTGTTTCAAAAAAAAGCTAGCCTTTTAATATCAATATAACGAATCAATCAATTAATTTTTTAATAAAACATTTTTAAATCTGGCTTCAAAAGCTATTTTTTCAATTAAACAAATATTTCAGTTTATTTGACAAAGAATATCTGGCCCTCCTTTAGCAAAGAAACCTATCAATTATTTATTTAAAAATTTATATTCGATTTCCGAATAACTGAATTTTAAGGCAGATTTGAAAAGCTTTTCTAAAATCGAATAAACATTTATAAGTCTTTGAAAAAGAAGAGCTAGCCTTGTTTCAACACCGCAACGTATCAATTTTTTACTTAGTAGTAATGGTAAAATTAGAAGCAGCATTTTTTATTCCGCCTCGTCGATTTTACAAGGACTTTCTTCGTATATATAGTTAAATCATTGAAAAAATATATAAAATTTTTTTCTAAATTTTATACTTCATTTCAAATACATTATTCATAGATAAAACTTGCTTTAAATGTCTAAAAGTCGAGTGATTTATGTTCATTAGATTTTGATAAAAATCTCTTTAAAAAGCATTGCGGTTACTTTTTTCAATGGAAAAAATGAGTTCATGAAATAAATCTATTATTTAATTGAGTTCATTAAAATCATGAAGGTATCTAATAAATAAAAGAATTTTTTTTCACCGTTGACCTACCAGAAAATAAATGAAAATTTAAGGAAACTAAAAAATTATCGAAATATTATCGTACACGTAATGACGACCTTACAATTTAATGTTTAAGTTCTTTATCGTTAATTATTTCTTTAAAAAATATTTATCGTTGCCCAAATAAAAATTAATTATCATTTCTTTACAAGCTTTCCAGAATTCAGCATAGAATTATGATTTACAATAATTAAAAAAGGAGATTTTCTAAAATTATTTTTCGATAACTTTTTTATAATTTATTTAAAATTTATTTTCATCATTTTAATTTTTTATTTACATAATACTGATATTTTTTATGCTCAAACCGGACAATTTTTAAATAAATTAATTATTAAATAATTTTGCACGCGCATAGTATCTTTTTAGTTAAATAAAAAAAAAAATCCTGAATTATGCACACTCTTACTTAAAAACCAATACAAAATTCGCTTAGGACCTCGTGCACTCGTTTCTCCCCAAAAATTTAAAATACAAATACTAACCACATAAACAATCCGCTCAAGGGATTGGCATTTTTCGCAGGGTTGTTCTTGTGCACTCTCTTCTTGTTATCCATATTTCTGTCGAAAACTTAAAAAAATCTTCACTTAAAAAAATTAAAAAAAAATCGACAAGTGACTTGGTTGAAGCACGCGCGCTAAGCGAGCCCGCGGATTTCGCCGCGATGCGCGTCCAGTCGGCGTGCGGCGGCGCGACACACTGAGCTCTGGCATACACGCGAAGACTGACGCCTCGCAGCTTTTCACCTGTGCGCGCGTCAGCCGCGCCGGGGGATAGGGACGCCTCCGCTATCTGAGCTACACTAGGCTCACGTGATCGGGCCCCGCGCCGGTACACTTACACCGCGCGTCGTAGGATAGTGCACGCACGGTCCATCGATTGCGCACATCCGCGATGGGATTTTTGTCATGTCCGGGATCCCGAGATGACTAAGGTTCGCATCCGTGAAGAAAAAATGCTATTCGCGGGTTTTCACTCGCTCGGGTAATGAGTAAGTGACGATGTCGTAGCCCGGGTAACAGAGTTTATGAACGTTACTGACCGCAATTTTTTACCCGATATTTTTAGGCGGTCGGTTCTTTTATGACTTTTTTATGAAGTCTTTCTTTGATTTTGTGATGGAAAGTGGCAAATGAATATGGGAGAGTAAGCGATTCTTTAGATTAATGTAGGATTTTTAATTAAATTTTTTTTTCTATACATAGTAAACAGAGAATATATTTCTATGAGTATACTATCCCGGTGGGAAAGGCCTTATAAAAGGGTGCAGAAACCGCATAAAACGTAATTGTTCTATGCGGTTTCTGCACCAGAATTTATCGGATTTTATAGGATTTTATAAGGCCTTTTCAACAGGGATATGACCAAATCCACCTCAAATCATGCAGGCCGACTCGTGGCATGTTTCAGATTTAATCAGAAATGAAATATGTTTTTCTACATACAAAATAAGCTCAATCGTATTTTTTTATTTTTTTATAGACAAAAATTGCACCCTGTAGAGGAACCTTAAGAAATGCAGTAAAAATTGCATAATACATGCAGTTTTTCTTTAAACTGCTATATTTTTGTTATTTTTTGAACTACGAAAATCAGATAAATGATATTTTGTAGAGAATTGTTTACTCTTTCTAACAAAACCAAAATTTTTTTTAATTTTTTAAAAATGAGTGAAAAATTCACTTTTTTTACAAAAATTCAAAATGCTTTTTCTCATAAACCCCACCTTTTTTTGTTGAAAATTTTATGGATGATAGGTAATTCTAAGGCCTTTCAATTCATGGCTAATTGATTTGGAATTTTTACTTTTTATGTGGAAAACAATGTTTTTCTTCTTTCTTTTTGAGTTGATGAATTACAATTCATACATGGAAAAGAATGTGAGAAATAAATACAGTTTTTTAATATTTAATAAATACAGCTTTATTTGTTTATAAACACAGCTGTATAATATTTATTTACAAGTAATTAGCTATAAATTAATTCAATCTAGTGATGTTTTTTGTGAATTTTTTGTAGACGTCGTTTTCTTTTTTTTTACTAGCCAATACTGAATGTTTTTTCTTTTTCTGATTTTTTACTCTTTTTTTAATTCTTGACCTTTCTTTTGTTTGATTAATTTCTACTAAATTTGTTCTGCAGTACATGCCATACACAATTTATTTTTACTATTTTTCTGGGGAAAGTACCATACATGACTCTGCTGAATTCCTTTGCATGTTTCCACGTCTTTCCATTCTTCATTCTTTTTCTCTTTAAATATAGCAACGTCTTCACTTTTGAGAAGTAATAATTGTATTGAAGGAGTATATTTTTGAACTCGTGTCACAAAACTGTTGCATAATGTTTCACAACTCCCCCAACAGCATCTACAGGTCCTTTACCGTGACCAGTACTGGAGAATAACCATTAAATAGAAGTATCTTCATTTATATTTTTCATTTTGTTTAACAAATGTTTAACAAATGTTTCCTTCAAACTACGCGTAAGAAAACGTTTCACTTTCTTTTCTTTTTTACCATTCTCCTTTACTATCCGAATATCACTTTTATTTCAACTCTGTATAGAGCAATTGTAATCGTCATTTAAAAAATATTGAAGTACAATTTGTTTTGTATTTTCGCTTAAGGAATGACCTTGGTATATTTCAGGCTTTGAATAAATTTCTTTTTCAGATTTAATTTTTCTTGCCTTATCTATCATGTATTCTGTTACTTCAGGCAATAATCATAATATTTTTGACTTACTTAGAAAAGAAAGAATAATAGATAAAAGTCTTTTTTTCAGATGTACATAAGCAATTTTCTAAAGCTATTTTAATATTGATCATCGACTCATAGTTACTGCAGTTTTTTTCATTATTTTCTAATTTTTCGTTATCGACATTATAAATTTTACGTAACTTACTGCTTGTAGCTTCGGAAAATGATGACAAAAACTCTAAAAGCGCCGGCATGTATGCAACCCACCTAGCGTGTAGCGGCCGACGCAAAGCGTGCGCGTGCTCTCTGAAGCGTTCGAACGCTCCCGAAAGAGAGTTGGCGCGCCGTAGCACATATATGCGCCGATCGACGAGCGGTAAGGATGGCTGCTCCACCCATCTGGTGGAATCAAGGTGTTGGAGTTAATTTTATGTTTGCTAATGGTATCTGGCAGGTCCTATTTGCAGCACGGACATTTTAGCACTTTCTTTTCTCTTGTTGGGAGAAGGATTATGATGGTGTTATCCTCCTCCACTGCTTTAACGCTGGCTTTCCCTCGATGATGCTAGGGGGATCGATTTTTAATTTTTTAGACTGGGAAAAAATAAACACAGAAAACACCTCTGAGCTCCTCGGCCCCGTGACCAGATCACAAGTGGTGGCACGCGTGATAGAACCTACTCAATCCCTTTCGGAGGGGGGGGGGGTTGAGGACGGGCCATTGGAACTTGTTAACAGGGGACCTGCTTTCTGGAGTCAATAATATTATTAATAAATTAAGACGTCTAAACACAATGGACAGCACACGGACCGAGGGTCACCGTCACCGACCGTTCACCGGAAAAAACCGTCAAATTATAGAATTTAACTCTAAAACCCTATCTAAATTTGGGCCTGAACTTTGCAAGCCATTCGGCATATCCGGGGTCGATAGTTGTCCGACCTCACCATGCTCCTCGCGCAAGTGTTTGTTTATGTCCTTGACAGCCGTGGTTTCCGGTTTGCCACTGACATATCCACATACTGCGCACGTAATTTTGACATGGCTAGTTCTTATGCCATGTCTGTTCTTTAGGTGCTTGGTGAGATCGGACTTCCTACTGGCCTCGGAAAAGCAGGCGCTCCTGTTTCCATTGCAGAGAATACGATTGGTATACTCTGGTGGGCAGAGGTAGCATTGCAGCCTCTCTGGTAATGGGTAACTGATCTGATACCGATCGTCACCTTCCATCGTGCACCAGGGGGAATGATGAAAAGGGCGAGATGAAGAATGAAAAACCTCCAGTGACTAGGTCATAGGAGGGAGAAGTAAGCGATCCGCACGATGATCGTTCGATTATCGAGCGGATCGCTTAGCGGGTGCGCTGCCCGGCTCACCGACGGGTGCCTCAGAAATTCCGAGCTTCCCGCGCCGGCTGACCGATACGGCGGCTTGACGGATAAAATCGCGCGCGCGCCCGTGCCAAGCTCGCTAGCGGCCTCACCACGGGCGCCCGCTTCGATTCTCTCGGGATAAGGATTGTGCACCACCTCTCTTGACAGGTGATGCACCAGGTGGGAATAGGGGATGTGGCGGAGCGTCCCTACTTCGCACCAAGGTGCCTCGGGTCGCGTCAAGACGCTCGCTCCGCCGAAAGGAATCACCGCGTGGTTGTCCTGCGAACCGACGCCAATGCGTTTCGAGTCGCTCGCGAGCGCTCGAGAACGCGGCCTTTAGCCTGTGCTTTATTTAAAAAAAGGAAAAGAAGAAAAGCGACGTCTGACACCTTCGTTATGCGGAGGTGCGCCGACGTCGCTTGGGAGAAAAAAAAAAGAAAAGCGGCAGAAAAAGCCGGCTCGGGCAGCACGCGGCTGCTCCGAGCAGAAAATTTAAAATGGCGTCGGACGAGGACTCGCAACGCGGTGGAATTGGACAGGGGGGAACGAGAGTGATCGGAGCGACGTTGGTCGGTGTATGCTGTGTAATATTCCGCTGGTGACCAGGGAATATGGCGCGTGTTCGAGCGCGGCGTATTTGAATTTAATAATTAATTTGAGTGAAAAAGGAAGGTTTGATCTGAAATCACTTTTAAATACAAGATTTGAAGGTTAAACTTAAAGAGATTTAATAAATCTAATGAGGTTCACCAAGGGTCGCGCGAACCTACGTCCCCTCGAATACTTTTTATTTGTTTACTTCCTCCCCCCCTTACGGGGGGAAGGTAGAGTCGAGCCATTGGGACCTGCTTTTTGGTATATAAATAAATTATAGACGTGTAAACACATAAACAATACTCAGAACGTGACACAGGACGGAACATATGGCCGTCTACGGCCTGTCGGCTTTAATAGTTATAAGGGAGAGGAGAGCACTCACTCTTACCCACCCCCTCCTTCTTCGGGGTACTGACGTACCCCGGAGACGTGCTCCACGTATATGTCCCGGGACCATCGAACGGTATCGCTGATCATGAATCTCCTCATCATCCGAGCATAATAGTTGGAGATGCTGAGAAGATTCATGACCCGTTCGTTGTTGGTGTCCCAACCTCCCAGGGCTCCCACGATGAATGCTTCCACCCTGACTTCGTAGCCAACCCTACTGAAAAAAGTCAGGTGAGATCTCAGGTGAATTCTCAGGTGAGATCTCATTTAAAATCTCATGCCAAAA
>JAXIUT010042473.1:0-12357 GCA_035586675.1 Eurytoma californica | reverse complement strand
TAAGTACTGAAAAATCAAATGTGAAGTCACTGTTCTCTATGAGAAAGCATTCCGTCAAAGCAGTTGGCAGCGTTTTTACACTTGAATTGTGTGCTTTAACTTAAAAAATTGGAAATAACGTGCGGGTTTTTGTTCGTTTTTCGAACGATGGAAGCCGGCGGTAATATACAAAAACTATGATTCGAAAATTTTCATCGCAATTAATCCTTCACGCACGAACAATGTGATTCCAAAGTGGGTCTATTCAATGTAAAACACGAGTAACGGCATTCATCCTCGGCAGCGCGCTGTTACATAAGCCGACACTTTAATTCGAGAATAATGTCGATCGGCCGAAATAAATAGATTTCAGAATCCACGTAGAGTATCCCCGTTAAATCATCGCGCGCTTTCCAAGCTGGCTTTCACATCAAGAGGCCGGCTAAAAACACAAAGTCCGAGCTGTGCACGAATCCCGTCCGGTGGGGGGAGCAAAAAACCGAGTGTTATTCAGGCGCAACAAAAGCTCCTCTAGCCGCGCGGGCCACTCGCACGGAGAGAGGCGTCCGATTAATATTTCACGGACGCCCGCGCGCGCTTGATTAATCTTAAGCGCGCGTCCAGCCCGAAGAAAGTGCAGCGGCCGATTCATTGTTGCCGGCCGAGCGTCGGGAACTAATTGGGAGAAGCGCGCGTCCCGGCGGGGGCTCCGCATTATGCGCGCATTAGCATGCGCTCGCGTAACTCACCCAAATTGTTCCAGCGTTTCTCGCTTTGTCTCCTCGGGAGGCGCGGACGACTGCGGACGTGGCCCAATTAGTCGACGGTGTAAACACCTTCGAGCGGTGCACTTGCACTTTCGTCGTCCGCCGCGAATTTCCTCACGGTGAACGAACGGCTAATTAGTTTATCGCCCGCACCCCGCGGGGAGGCGTACTTTCATTCCGGCTTGATTGGTGATTGTACGAAATGTAGATTCGTCACGATTGGGCTGGACGATTGTTGCGAACAAAATGTCTGAATAATAATCTCGTACGGACGAATTAGCGTTATTATCCGTTTCTTCGATTGTTAAAACAAATGGTTCAGTTCAAGGAGTCATGTTGGAGATATAAAGGTGACATCCGGAAGTTTGAAAAAAGCTGCCGCGTTTATCGAACATGATATCAAATACGTCTTTCGGAACACTCGAAACGCAGGTTGATCAGATCATTATCGGGAATTCAGCGTTATCGTTACGATCGATATTTATGGAATGATTTAAAATTTTTCAAAACATGGAAATTCATAACCAAAATACGAGAAGATTGTGCTCACTACCTCGGTGTAGTGTGTAAGAAAGAGAAAACTTTAGCGCGAAAAATGAAAAGTTAACTTCGGTCACGTTTTCGTGATAAAACCGTAAAATTCGTGCGATGCCGAGCAATAGCGCACGGTACATTTGGCGCAATTAATGCTTTCCTTTCTCCCGCTGCACCAACCAGAAAAGCTCTCGCGCTTGCAAAAATCGGATCCTTCATTAATACAACAGTTGCAACTTCCAAGCAATATATTATGTAAAAATGTCCCAGCAATTACCCATTAGTTTAAATAAGGTACACGACGTTACATAAAATATTCATCATCTCTGTTTGAAAACTCATCAGATTTTAATAAAAGAAAATTTTAATTTGCGAGGCTGAAAAATAATTTATGAAAATGATATTTCGAAGTAGTAATTTTCACAGACTCTAGCAATAATTATTCAATTTCATTTTCCGGTTACGGTATTGCATTAACATAACTCCTTGAGTAATTTTATCAGTGCACAAGCTTAGAAAGTTTAGACGCGCGGTAAATCGGACGAAAATGAGAATGAAAAAAGGAAAACTCCCTTATCAGGCGTCGAACCGTTAGCGTTGCTAAGACATCGGGTGGCTTTCTAAACGTGAAGATCTTATCAGTTATCAGGAAAGTCCAGTTTACAATGGACGACCTGCTGATCTTTCAGCTTCCAATTTATGTGCAGCTTTTTTTCGCCCGCTAACGTCATTATTAGGTACCCGGCGTGTGTCCTAGAAAATCGACGCCTGGGCGATTTCTCCGCCGCTCTGTGGGTTAAATGTCGCGAAAACCTGCTTTTACCACCGCGATTTCTTAGACTTTCGTGCTAAAATACGAGAGGCAACGCGTCTAAGTAAAAGTATCTAACTTTGCTTGTCATGAGATAATCCGATAGTGTCTATTATACACAAAATTTATACAACTTACGATAAAATCCAAAAATTATCGAGGGGTTATTCATACCGTGTATTCACAAATTACTTGCAAATCACTTTTTTATAAGTGACTTTGCAAACAACATTGAGTTAAATTATGATACCTTCATCAATAATAAAAATAAATTATTAAATAATTCTTTTTACCGCCATTTTAAAGATTTTGAATATCAGACTTCGTAATAGGGTCTTGATAATATAGCGCAAAATATTACCCTTACGAAAATAAACTACTGACAAAACTATTTGCAAAACTATTGGATAAGCAACTGTTAAACTGCTGGTGAACTTCTGATAGATTACATAATTCCAATAGTAAATTGGCGACTACTGCTAACTACTGACTGGAAACTACAGGTAAACTGCTTGTAAACTACTTAGGAGTTTTGGGAAATGTTGGCAGTAGTTGCCAATTTACTATTGGAATCAAGTAATTCATCAGAAGTTTTCAGTAGTTTGCAGTAGTTTTTACAGTAGTTTTGTCCAGTAGTTTATTTTTGTAAGGGTAGCTACTCCAGTACTCCTCTTTTTTCCCGATTATAAATGATTATACAAATATATTGTAACTGTTAAAAAAATTAATTCAATAATTGTAATCATTGCAGTCAATGTCACTAAAAGTTTTTTCACTTATTACTTATGTTCATAAGCTGTTCTAAAAAGTTTCTCTTAAAAATACATTTCCTTACTGTTATTATTAAAACTTATTAGTTGCCAACACATGTTAGAAAAATAAAATTATTTGTATTGAAAATATTCTTTATCGCTTTGTTTCTATTGTGATTCATAAAAAAGTGCAAACAATGTTTACCAACGAAAACTATTTTTAAATGATATTTACACACCGATTTATAAATAAATTTACGCATTTTTTAACGTAATTTTATCCAAGTTCAAAAATAACTATTTTCTAAACAACACATAGACTGTTCAAGTTGCCTCGATCAACGGCAACTATTAATCTAAAGGCTTACTTCGTACGTATTAAACTGTTCACTTAAAGTAATTATTGCGTAGAATGTAGGTCTTTTTCCAATTAAAGAAAATCGTTCGCACTTACCAGTTGAAGACGCGCACCTCCCGACGCGTGATTCTGCGCGTGAGCCGTCACCAAAGTCGTTCGTCACGAGCGGCGTGGTGCACTGTTTTAAAGACGACTGTGGCTTGCAGTAGAAGCCGGCGGAGTCGGCGCTCACGGACTGAAGCAGCAGCTCTCGAAACAGGCGCACCTTACCGCCGCGGTGCATCCGCCGGCTTTCACGATTGCCCCGGCATCTCGCGGCGCTTCGAAACATTTACGCTTGTTTTTTTTAAACAAATGCTTCGATTCATTTCTACATTTTTTTAAACTTTCTTTATCGATTGGGAGCATTTAAATACCAGTGTTTCGGATATTTCAACCTCGTTGTTATAATTTGAGAGATTCATTAAAAATTGATCCTTTTGTCATTTAGTATGATGTATAACAAAGTAGTGTGTGAATCACCAATTACGATAAATAAATTTTTATTAAATGGATGAATGGTATAAGATTATTTAATGAAAAGCTTCTTCTTTGTTATCCGCTCGTTTGTACACACGTGGAATACTAAAAGTTAAATAAATACATCAAACGCGTATTTTAAAGAATGGATGCATATTCTTCAATATCGTAATAAAGGAACAGGAAATGATCCTGGTGTGTGAAAGGAAAGGCTTAAAAAAAAGCGTTTCTCGTCCTCGCAGCATTTTTCAGCGTGCGTGATACGAATAAATTACGCGCGGATCCTTTTGAACCTCGAAATGAAAATAATCGTAGCACATCCGATAAACGGTTTTACTTTCATTCGGCGTTTACATCACAATAACTATTATACCATACAGAATACACAATATTCTTTGTTTCAACAACTGTATTTTTCATTCAAACTTTGTAAAAACCAAAAAAATGTAAAAAAAAATTTGTGTATATATAACAGATAACAGTGTTGAGTAACTTCATAGTTCCTCAAAAAAATTAACCATAGTTTTAAAGTATTGAAGTATAATATTTAACGATTTTAAGAGATCAGAGATAAAAGAACAATAACCCCAGTGATTATATACCCAACTCCAGTAAATTCTTATCCCCCATTGATCAGCTTGAATAAAGCTTTAAAATCACCAGAAGAATTCGATTATCCAACTAATGCCACTTTGATCAAGTTTTGAGTCTCACACTGCTGCATTTTTACTACTGAAGCGGATTAGGTAAAAATATGGAAATCTCTGTCTTATCCTCCGGCTCCCTGTTCCGCATCCTTTTGAATCTTAATGACGACTCGTCAAGGCAGTCAAGCCAGAGTCGAAGTTCGTCTGGAAGGTCGGGTTTTAACGCGCCAGGTTCAATCTCCTGAATGATGTCAGATACAGGACCACTGATGCCGGTGACACTTTGCTTACTTAACACCGTAGCCCTTACAAAGTCATCGGACAAAGTGATGAAATTGTGCTCCAAGAAAATGTTCCTGTTCTCCCAGAAAACCAGCTGCAAAAGTAAAAGATAAAAAATGAAATAATTTTATTTAAATAAATAAACCGCTTCGCAAACGGCGCACATGTGTCTAGGTACCCAATTAGTTAATAGGGAGGAAGTGGAGCTCACCCGCGTGGTTATTTTATAGGTGGCGAAGACAGGAATGGGTCGGCGATAACGAATGGAGGTCGCGCCTTGCACCGCGCTACCGCCCTTTCGCACGATTTCCGCGAAGATGCCCGAGCGGTCGTAATAATAGGAGCGCGCAAAGTCCAGCTCGCGCACGTACCTCGCGTTGTTCATGTGCTTCAGGAATATATCGATGTCCGTGGTCAAGCATATACCTGTACGATGCAAAACTATACTGATTACAAAAGTTTCAGCGATACGTTCAGTTTCAGCTGCATTTACTGCAACGTGCCATTATTGGTTTTCGTCATACAATAGAATCGAAGACACAGTTTTTTTTCAGAAAAAAGAGTTCATAAAAGAAAGATGCAAATTCACTTGCGTTTAGAATGTCCTTCAGAATATTAATGAATACATAGATTAAAAACTTTTCCATCATTCGACAAAAACTTTGAATTACTCAAAATAATTAAAAAATGCTGCTTTTAATATCATTGCTCTAAAAAACAAACATGACTGTATTCATAGGCAATATTATTCAAGATCAATTATTTATTTAATCGACAAAATATGCTATATAATAATTGATATAATGAAGCTGAGCGATTTTAAGCTAATTTTATAATTATAGCAGTTAATTCAACGTAGTTATAATAATTTGATTATAATAAGAGTAAAAACATCGTAATACTTATAATAATTACGTAAATAACTCACCATAATGTTCTGTTTTGTCAAAAATACATTTACGTTTATGAAACAGCCTTCCCCAGCAGATGGTAAAAGCCATTCTCAAAAAATAGCTGACATCGAAGAAGGTGTAAAGTAAAATGACGCCCACCAGAGAATAGTAACATATCATTGTACTCAGTGAAAAATTGAAATTTTCCAAAATATTACGGAAGATTTATTTGATTTTGAAAGATAATTAAAAATTTATCTTTGGTTTTCAACCAAATCGAGTAGCCGGTTGGAAACTCCAACATGCTGAATTTCACCTGCAAATGAATAAAATATATTTATTAATAGATAAGGATGCAGTTTTCCTTGTGAAATCAACTATTGATTAATGCTTTAATCAGTTTGCAAATTCTTTTCTTTTCACTTCACTTTTCATTTTCAAAACCGATGTGCAAGATGTAAGTGCGCGTAAGCATGGAGAAACGTTGGTCACAATGTTATTATACCGTCTTGTGTCAGTAAGCCAGATTACGAAAGCTCCGGCTAATGTTGCACTTTTAGCTAGGACATTTTACTTCACCTTTTCTGTTTTTCAAAATTAATATTATTAAACATATATCATTGTAATAAAATAAAATAAAATTCCAATTTAAATTCGATAATTTAAGACAAAGTTAACCTGCGCGATCACTGTATTAATCAAATTTGATAATCAATATATGTTTTTGATTAGATTTTATTATTTAAATGGTCTACGTAAACCAACTGTTTGAAAATAAATAATTACTATTTACTTGGCAATAACAAAGCCGCAATATGTTGAAATTTTGCGGTTAAAAATAAAAAACTTTAATGAGTATGTAAAGTGTCACTTGTATTGTTTAGAATGGAAAGCCACATACCTTTTTAAATAAAGTCAGTTCATTATTTACTTCAAAAGTTTATGGTTCTTTATTGAGTTACTCATAATTCACGCCGCAAAGAGGAAATCATGACTAAAAGTCATTTAAAGCTTTAAGGATCTAGATATTTAGTCGCCGGCTGTCACGAATCCACTGTCATCTAACGGCGATAGCCAGAACTTTTTTAATCATCACCAACCGATAAAAGGTGCACGTTTACGTTTTCATGGTAAAAAAGAGCACATAGTAGAGTTACTGATAACTGGTACATATAATGTTATCTCAAAAATGTGAAAATCTTAAAAAAATATTCATGCATACATTAAATTAGTATAAATTGCAACAAGGTTGGCTGCAAGCATTTTAAAAAATCAAAATAAACAAGTTCTGTATGTGTAACGTAATAAATTTTATTAATAAAAATAAAATTGCCTTACAAAAACTACCTTACAGATGATAACAACATGTAAAAGAATAATTTTACTGACTATTGGTCTATTTTGACGCAACCACAACATTACACAAAATCAAAGCAAACCCCAAGAATCCGTATTTGACAAAAATCACACGAAGTACTTAATGTGGTCAATTTTTCCACATTTTGACATTGAAATTAAACAAAAATTATTTCATACTTATACATGTATAAAAAGTTTACACCCTATCTACACGATACATATTTCTAATTCCTTATAAAAATGAATTTTACAAAATCTTAACAATGTAAATAAGCTTTGTAATGATCTGAACCAGATGAAAATGTTTTATAGTACAAAGATTGTCCAATTCGCCTTTATTTCAAATCCAGAGGCTTATTTGCTCTTAGAATCTTCCTTTACTTTCTTGTACCTCTGCGAAGATTCTTCCATCGAATCAAGCCACAGTTTAAGATCCTTTAATGCTTCTGGCCTGCGCGCACCAGGTTCAACTTTCTCAATGATTTCTGGTACGGTAACCTTGAGTCCGGTGACACTCTGCTTGCTCAAAACGACGGCGCGCACGAAGTTATCCGAGAGACTTATGAACTCGTGCTCGAGGTAAAAGTTCCTGTCATCCCAGTAGATAAGCTAGAAATAAAACTTGTTAAGTGCTGGACCTGAATTTTTCAAACTATAAAAATACTTCGTAAAACTACGCCAGCAGCTTTATTAAAGCTTATATCGGAAAGAAACCAACATTGCTTTGCAAGATTCGCATTGCATAAGCCCGAAAGCATTGAATACAATTCTGAGAAGAAATCTCCATTATCATATTGAATTTGCATGCGACGCTAGTTAAAAATAGAAGTAGGCGATATTTACCTGCGTCGTGACTTTGTAAGGGGTGAAAATGGGGAGAGCGCGGCGGTACCGAGTCGAGGAGGCACCCTGTACGGCTCCACCGCCTCGCTTTGCGATTTCCCCGTAGATTCCGGAGCGGTCGTAGTAGTGGAAGCGAGCGAAGTCAAGTTCACGCAAGTACCTGGCGTTGTTCATGTGCTTCAGGAAAATGTCAACGTCCATCGTCAAGCAGATGCCTGCGAAAAATTAGGAAAACATTGTAATACTTTATCGAATAATTTTAATTCAGATTTCTTTGTTTGCATTACTAACACACGTACGTACATGCAAAAGGAATCATGAAAATTGCTTCTAATGAGTACCAGAGTAATTCTGAAGATATGATCATTATGCCTCAAGATTGTTATTATCACGCAAGTGAAGCAATCAGAGTACAAAATATTACATTTGTTAAACAAAAATATGAGTTTATTTTTTCTGTTTAATAATGTATAAATTTTAAAATCTACATGTTTGTTTCTAAAGTTCTAAGTCAGAAATTTTAAAAATCATTATTTTTAGTATAGCCAAAAGGAGTAGTAACAAAAATGAGCCTCACATTGATCTGAATAAATTCATTAGGCCAAAAGAAATGTAAAATTCATTAAGCAGCTATTGTATTCGAACGAAAGTTTAAAAGGTAACTAAAACTTAACATATTTTTAAAATCAGACAAGATGCGGTCTCGGCTTTAGAATTTAGTACTGCATCATGGAAGTTTTTGACTAGTCAATAACCTTTAAAACTCTCAGATTTACAGTTAGCTGGAGAAGAATCCGAGATATACGACTGGATGGACCGCTTCTTTCATTATACGCATGATATATTTTTTTTCTATGTTAGCATATTTGAAATATAAGTAGATGGTAATAATTATAAAAAATAAAAATATGTTATTAATACATTTGGACTTAATTTACAGTGACTATTTATGAAACGTTAATAACACTTAATGATGGCGATCAACATTAATACATTTTTTATAAAATCAAAACTTTTAATGACTAGAAAGCGCGTATTGCAGAACGTCGGTCTAGACCTTGAACCGACTATGATCTTCACTTAACGGTACATAAACATTAATCGTTTAAACAAAAAATAAAAGATGTAACACGTTGCATTAACTTTGCACAAACGTAATTTTCTAGAACTCATATTTTCAAAAATTTTTTACAAATTGTTTTATGACTCAGCCATAGTACTAACGTTAAACCAAATTTTTCATGCAACTAAAATAATTATAATCGTAAAAAAATTGAAAGAAATGATAAAAATAAACGAATGGATTGAAGCAATTAACGCACCATAAATAGAAGTCTTCTCGAAGATCTTCTTTTTCTTTTGAAACAGCCTGCCATAGCCGATGGTGAAGGCTATCCTCAGAAAGTAGTTGACGTCGAAGAGTACGTAAAGTATCGCGATGCACGCCACCGTGAAGTAGCTCAGCATTTTGCTAGTCTATCGTCCCTCGATCAAAGCGAAATAAAGAAGTATAAAATCGAAGACGTATAAATGCAAGATGCTACCGGGCAGGAAGTGAGTCTCTGCCTGCGCGAACGGCCAGCCGAAGACTGAAACCGGCTCTGCGAAATTCTCCAGCCGACCGGTGTTAGGCTCTCGACCCCGTTATTCCAGCGGTGTACACGTACGCGTGGATCAGCTGACCACCTCTGGTGAAGGATCAGCGTCTCTCAGTCGGTCGGTGCTGACTTCAGATAATATAGTTATCAAAAGAGCGGTATTTTTAAATACGTGTACTTTTGATATTATACGGTGTTTATTTATTGATTTACATTGTTATAACAGCGTAATAATTTTTTAATAAAAAAATATATTTATTACAATTTTAAAGAAAACATAAAATGTGAAGCTCTAAACGAAAGACATTAAAAAAACAGAACATAACAATAACAATGTAAAAAATTTGAAGAACCGTGGAAAAGTGCATTGAAAATCAGCTGAATCATCTTTGTGCTCAAGATGCTAGTCGCGTGGAAGGAGGTCTTGAAAAATGCATTAGATGCATATATTTAAAAAATTTTTTATAACTTAGCAGTTATAGATTTCTTAAAATGCAAATAATATATGCAAATTTATAGTAAAAACGAGTCAGTTTACGTAAACTTGTTAAAATGTCACATAAAGATTAATATATTTAAGTGCCATGTTTTATTTAAAGAAAATGATAAATTATAAGAATGATAATAAATTATATAATAAATTTGAATGAGCAACAACAAAAGTAATTGATGCATAAGCATGATGTATTTATGAATACAATAACATATCATCTAAGCGATGTAACTCGCATACAAAATTTTTTACATCATAAATATAACAGACAATCCTTTATATTCACAGCAAATATAAATATGTAACCTGAATAACTTGTAGATCCAGTAAGATGTACTTTGATCCACTGAAAATCTTAATATTTATTGATTATAGTTATTTATGTCTTTAAAGACTTCAGCATTTTTGCAAATGCAAATTATTTATATAATTTCGTTAAAAAATTATAAAAATATACATCTTTTATGCACAAAAAAAGATAGATATTAATTTTGTAATTACTTGGCTAAGGAGTTTTAAGTTTAACTTAAGAAAGTCATGTCCTTGAATTTATTTAATATAAGAAACTTAAGTTATTTTTTAAACTTCTAGGCAAATAGTATACCTTCCGTCCTCTTTTTTAACTTAAGATACATCTCGCTGTCTTTGGCTAAGTACATTTACATTTTATATTAGTTAAAGAAATTTATATCATCATAATAACTTTCCTTTGAAAAATAATTTCTATCTGTAATTTTTAAAGGGGTTAGTCAGACGATGTTATTCACAATATATATTCTAGCTCAATTAAATTATATTTTCTTGAGGAATAAATATTATGATAAATATCTAACGCGTCAGAAATACACGAAACGTAAAAGGACAGGACATTATCGTACAAAAAACTCATAATTCATTCCTCATTCGATACAACTTAGATTATAATTAAATACAAAAAGTTTCAATAAAATATAAAAGCACTGAAAAGGTAAAAAGTGAAGCACAGTAGAAATCGATTTATGAAGAATCAACAATATTATATAATTGTATTAGAGAAAAACTTTTCTGGTTCAGGAAAATATCTTAGCATTTCTGTCAATATACCCTGAATAATAGCAACAATACATTTTATTATTCTAGTACTTTCTGAAGAATGAATTTCCATTAAACATTAACTGGAAACGGCTTCGTACTATAAAGTTCCCCTTTTTACCATTACTTGATTATATTGAAAGCCATTGATCGATAATTCACCTTTCTATATAGCGAAAAATTTAAAGTTCTATATTTTACCATTTATAATTTACAAAGTATTTCAAACATAATCGTCACGTTTTATAAAATAAAAGTTTTATAACATAGTGGATATCAGAAACAAATTTGCAACTTTCCTACATTTTAGTCAATCTTGAAGTAACCTCGTTGATTGTCTCAGTGATCCTCGTATGTTATTACAATGATGTCTAATAAAATTTACAAATTTAAATAAGTTACATTATAAGTGATCCGATGAATTGTTAACAAGTTTTGATTTATATGACGCAATTATTTTCAAATAAAAATTATTTTTTTCAAATATCTTGAGATCGTTATTTACAGTGTATCTATGAATTATCGGATTTTCGTAAAATTAAACCGCACAAATCAGTACTTTCAGCTCTCCAAACAAAATAAGGAATCATCAATTGTTTCAATATAAATTAACATTTTTAAACGAATTCATTAACTATTTCAGACTACTGCATAATGAATCTAGTATAACATCTACACTTACGAAGTATTATAGGGTAAAGGAAAGAACAAACAGACAAAAATATACACTAAGATTACAGTCGAATAGAGTTTTAACTCTTACAACTAGTAGACCAACGTACCAGACGTGTGATATCAAATATCAATCAAGAGATCGGAAGTCCACGCATAAATATTTTTTTAAATAATATAAAATGAAGACGTGTAGGCAATGTTATGACACAACCGAGTACCGAGCATCATCTCTCGTTTTACAGAGAATCCATTACCTGTAACCACTCGAGTGGTACTTTAACACACTTGTATATAGGTTTGTGCGTTCTCTCCCGTCGTCCAAAGAAAAATCGCTACGAATGCCCTGTATATAAGAGATCGCAAAAACTATAGTGAACATGAGCAGCGACAGGCGCAGCGAGCGGGGAAAATATCGAGGCGGGATTAGACGGGCGTCGTCTCGTAGACGACCTGGCCGTCGCGGCCGTCGGGGCTGACGAGGACGACGCCCTGATCCTCCGGTCGTCAGCAGTGCGTCGAAACCGCCTGCGGCGGTGCAACAGGCGCCTGCGGACGCAGATTCGCCGACGATATGTCGTTGCTCTCCAACCACCTGGCCACCTCGGCCGGCATCTCCGGTCGCACGTGCGGCAACTGAAATCACGCGGGACTTATTATACAACAAAATACGCTTCTTCGGGAAATTATTTCTTAAGGGGCGTTTATACCTTAAATTTTCTTTACAGAATAACTGACTCAAAAAAAAAATTACAATAGAAAACAATTTATTTATAATA
>JAXIUT010042462.1:0-12091 GCA_035586675.1 Eurytoma californica | reverse complement strand
TTTAGGCTCGGGAATCAATTCGCAGACTTTCACTGCGAACATCGCTGCTTTGAGCCGCGAATTACGAAGCTATAAGCTGCGAAATTCGTTCGGTTTAGGCTCGGGAATCAATTCGCAGACTTTCACTGCGAACATCGCTGCTTTGAGCCGCGAATTACGAAGCTATAAGCAGCGAAATTCGTTCGGTTTACGCTCGGGTATCAGTTCGCGCGCTGTCACAGCGAACTTCGCTGCTTTGAACCGTGAACTACGAAGCTACAAGCAGCGAAATTCGTTCGGTTTACGCTCGGGTATCAGTTCGCGCGCTGTCACAGCGAACTTCGCTGCTTTGAACCGTGAACTACGAAGCTACAAGCAGCGAAATTCGTTCGGTTTACGCTCGGGTATCAGTTCGCGCGCTGTCACAGCGAACTTCGCTGCTTTGAACCGCGAACTACGAAGCTATAAGCTGCGAAATTCGATTCGTTTACACTCGGGTATTAACTCGCCCGCTTTCACTGCGAACATCGCTACTTATAACTTCGTAGTTCGTGGCTCAAAGCAGCGAAGTCCGCAGTTTCACCCGGCGGACGATTCTTCGATATTATTCTATTCGAATTCGTTGCTTACAGCTTCGAAATTCGCTGTTTTAACCAGCGAACTTCGAAGCAATGCACATCGGAGATTTTTTCGATGTTGTATATTTCGAATTTCGAAGCTTATAGTAGCGATACTTCGAAGCTTATATCAGCGAAAAGTTTTTCCGTGTACAACCAGCAGTGCAAGCGACACGCATCATTTTTTATAATATAGAGCGTCTGCTCAATTATCAGCATAAACAAAGTGTTTCTCATTTATTGCCCCGTTCCTTGCGATTACCCATCCAGTGTCCGCTCGCTTGAAATTTCTCAAACACATTCACTATACCACACCAAACAACAAGGCTCCATCTATGTTGATTGTCAATATGACGTACCCAATTAGGGTTATAAACAGACCAATAATGGCTGTTATGTCGAATGAGTTGCCCGTTACCATGGAATGTAGCCTCATCTGAAAACATTACGCATCTAAAGAACTCAGGATCTTCACGGATTCTCGCTTGTGCCCAAATGCAGAAGTTGAGTCTGTGTCGGAAATCATTGGGCATTAAAGCTTGAGTCAACGTGATGTGATACGGATGGAATCTGTGTAGTCGCAAAATTCTGCTAGCCGTTGATCTTGGGATCCCAGTACGTGTATGAATGTTGCGCAAAGAAATATCAGGATCCAAATCAACCATTGCCAAAACGACGAGAATTCCTGGATCATCGTTGTTCGGTAACATAATGCGATGACGATTTCTACGTATTGGTGGTCGATGTCTCTCTCTTTGCTCAAGGCTTCGAATTCTCACGTGGTTTGAATAATCAAGTCTTCCTAGATAATTATGGCGGTAATACCTTGCCGCAGCACGATATCGGCCTTGACATGCCCCAAGAGACAACAGAATATCAACGATTTCATTTCTCGAATAATCTGGCATATTTGATCTATTCCAGTTGCCAGCCACTAAAAAAGTTTCATGTGGACTATCCTGAGAAGGACTGTTCACGAGTTCACTCTCTGACAAGTAACACTAGGAAAGTATTATTTGCCGATATCGATTTGGCCGAAACTTTGTAGGCTTGTCCTGAATCACGCCAGAAACAAAAATAAAAATTTATGTCGGATCAAATGGATATTTGATATGGTTTTACCACAACATATATATGCTGTAATTTGATTTTTTTCATTAATGCTTGAATACATAAGGTTGAAAAAAGTAATGAAAAAATTAATTTCATCCGGTTTCTTATTAAAAAAAATTACTTTTTATCTCCGATTTATACCTTCCAAAATAAAATTATTTTGACAAGATCACTTGACATCGCAATCATACGCAGTGTATGTAGTATTACTTGATATGGTTATTAGATAAAGTACACAACTGAGGTATTAGACTATGTAATCGCTGGTCAGGCAACCTATCCATGGTGTCAAATTTGGTTGTTGCTCAAACAAGGTCAAAACAGGTTCCGGTCTAACTACGTCATTAAATTGAGTTATTAATTCGGATGCCTAACTTCATATGGTGTCATGTCCATTAGCACTTAAAGAAAATGTTCTAAACACAACTTATGTATTTATTTTCTTAAGAGGAATGCGAATGCATAATAAAAAATGTGTTTTTTTTGCAAACTACAAAAAAAAACATTAAACGCAAAATTGGTATGATTCGGAGGGGGCCAACTGATGGCGACCTTGAACCAAAGTCATATCTGAACGTAAAATTTTTTGGTTTTTCCATTTGCAAAGTTAAGAGTAAAATTCACAATTGAAAAATTAATTTGACCTTCAGATGACTCTCATCCTTAACCTCAAGGTCACCATCATTTTGCCCTCTTTAAACCCTGCAACTTCTGCATTCAACATTTTCTTCTAGGATGCATAGTTTTCGCAACACTTAGTCAAACCTAAACGTAACATTCTTCGATCTTTCCACTCCAGAAGTCAAAAGTAGGAGTTCCCATTTGAAAAGAAAGATTTGACCTTCAAATTTCCTTGACCCATGACCATGACCTTGACCAAGGTCATATCTGAACGTAAAATTTTCCGTTCTTTCCATTTTCGAGGTCAAAAGTAGAGGTTCCTATTTGAAAAAATCGATTTGACCTGCAAATGACCTTGACTCTTGACCTCAGGGTCATGGTCAAGGTCACTATTTGATTGCTCCGAAAAAATCAAACAACTTTTGTTTTTATATTTTTTTTTATTTAGGCCTTCCCAAGCGAGATATTTGCGTGGTCTGTTTAAAATGGGACACCGTGTAGAGGCCGGATCAAATGGATACAGCGTAGGTGGAATTGCGTTTTTAGCGGAGATTAGGGAAACGGTGCAAGGACCAATAGGGTTAAATTGCGTAACCAGTGAATCAGAAGATTGGAAAAATTTCGGCGATCCGCGACTCCTAGAGGTCCGCGGACCTGACGAAGTTCCTTTATCGCGGCCAGAAAGAGTGTTTCAACAAATCCCGAAGGAGCATTTAAGCGAGGACAACCGAGCTCGGCTAGCTGAGTTGATAGGAAAAACCCATGAGGTCTTTAAGTTGCCGGATGAACCGCTAAAGGCCGCGAAGGTCGTCGAACACCACACCATCTTAACCGACGACATCCGGTATACCGTAAGCAGTACCCGATCCCTTTTCACTTGAGACATATAGCGAAGGATCACATAGAAGAACTGTTGTCAGCCGGCAACATCGAGTAAAGCGATAGCTCCCTTTGGGTCGTTAGGAAGGACTCTCCCGACGAAGAGAAACAGTGGCGGGTTTTCGTGGATTTCCGCGACGTTAACGGAAAAACGGTGAAATTTCCGTTCCCCGCCCCTTTTATTAACGCGCTGCTTGGTTCCAAAGTCGTTAAGCAAGACGACGGAGAATTTTCCTATGTCGACGACATAATAAAAGCGGCCAAAACTAAAGAGGCCCTCGACAACGGTTTCGTCGATCTCGCGAGGTGGCTAATAGAGGCCAATATGACCCTGCACCCTTCTAAGGCCCAATTTTGTCGCCTAGAAATCATTTTTCTGGGACGCTCGATCTCGACCCAGGGGATAAAACCGGACCCGAAAAAGCTCCAAGCTTTCGAGAACTATCCGGTGTCTAAGACGCCAACGAACATTAAATAGTTTCTCGCCGCAACCGGGTACTACCGGCGGTTTGTACCCGGGTATTCGAAAATTGCACGCCCACTAATCAACCTTCTGAGGAAAGGAGCCGAAGTCGAGTGGAGCACTAACCAAAAAACAGTCTTTGATGAATTGCGAGGTAGGCTAACGCAGGATCCAATTTTGCAACATCCCGACTTCAATGCGACATTTTTTATCACAGCGGATGCGTTGAGCTACGCAATCGGTGGAGTCTTATCGCAAAAATAAGGCAATGCCGATCTGCCGGTGGCGTATGCCAGCCGCCTGTTGAAACCTCCCGAGGTCCGTTACAGCACAATTGAAAAGGAGCTGCTAGCTCTTATGTACTCTGCGTACCAATTCCAATTTTGTCTATTGGGAAGGGAATTCGTGTTCATCACAGACCACCAGCCGCTTGTGTGGCTCGGCAACAAAAAGGCGCCACTTCGCGCTTGAGTTTAAGGTTCAATATTCGCCCGGAAAAACCAATTTTGTGGCAGACGCACTGTCGTGCAATCCGCCCCTCGAGTTCGTGCCCGGGTGAAAAAGGGATGAGCGGTTGACCAATACAGCGGACGCTTCGATCTTTCGTGAGAAAAAGAAGAAAAAGCAGAATCCGGAAGTGATATATGAATTGGGCGAATTCCTGGCAGTTCTGAGCCCCAAGTGCGGGTTTTATCTATGCCGCGCGGACCAGAAAATTTTCGACGGTAGCCAAAATATTAGGATCAGATGGCTTACGGTGTCAGCAGAGAGGCCGGATGTTTACGAGGTCACTTACACGGACCAAATAATGTTCGGCTGCTTATTGACAAACGTCAATCTGAGGAAAGTCGGCTATGGGAAATAATGGCTAACGGTGGGCGAACGCGCGCGAATAGAAAGCGTGCTGTCCGAGTCACTCGAGGCGCAAGCAACTAGCGCCGGGGGTGTTAATACCCCACCGGAAGTGGCTGATGACCCGTTACCGGAGACCGGAGCGCATGGCTCGGGACCGGTATCACATGATTCAGCCGGACCCACAGCCGAGTGTGGAGGCCAGCGCGACGGTCATACGCTGCCGGCCCGCCCCGGCAAGACCTGAGGCGTCCGAGCAAGAGCCTTGTCGCGCCGATGGTTTTGACGGTGCATCCACGGCCATGAGTAAAGAACCCATGGTGGTCCTTCGCGAGGCGACGCCGAAGGAATGAAGATAGAAGACTTCGGTCCCTCCGTGGATGGCGAGGCGAGTTCGCAACGCGCCGAACGCGAGCCGCGGATTGCCTCAAACATCATCGAGGTAAGCGACCAATTTTGTCACTATGAGGAACCAGCCCCTCTGCACTGGCGCTCATCAATTAGCCGAGGCTGGTAGATTACCGGCCTTAGCTGACCTTGCTCTGGGTGTAGCCCCCCCCCCCCCCGAGCAACAGCAAAAATATCTGGTCGCCCTCGTCATTAAAGAAAAGTCTGCATATCCGGACGGATATGGACACAGTAATTAGCGCCCTACAAACACTTTCAGACGTAGCCATAGAGCTAGGACTGCAATCCATTCGAGTCTCGAAAACCGAACGGTTCGATGACCTCTCGTGAGACGAGATCAAGGACATCATAAAGGATTTATTCCTTGGGCGGCATACTAAGATAATTCTTTGCAGAAACTTAGTGAGCATGCCGGCCCCTGAGGTCCGGGAGGCCATCATAAAAGATAATCATTATTCTCCTTTTGGAGACTACAAGGGAGTGAATAAAACCTTTAATCGCCTTCGATAGTATTATGTCTGACTGAATATGAAGCGACAGGTACAGGAGTTTATCTCGCGTTGCGAGACCTGTCAGAGCATGAAGCTGTTGTGCAAATAGGTTCGCCAGCCTAGGGTTATCACTAACATCAGCGACGAAAGCTTCGACAAGGTCGCTATGGATATCGTTGGCCCCCTTCCAACCACGAGAAATGGCAACCATTATGTACTAACTATCCAAGACCTACTAACTAAATACAGCCTTGCCATTCCTATAAAAGGACTCACCTAGGTCGCGGTCGCGGACGCGTATCTTAAACACTTCGTTTTTACATTCGGGGCACCTAAGATCGTCTTGACTGATCAAGGACTCAACTTCACGAGCGCGCTGATAAAAAAACGTGGCGCGGAAGTGCGAAATGCTCACCTGCACGACTACAACGTTCTATCCCCAATCGAACGGATCGATGGAGCGCATGCATCATAGTTTTAAGGAATGCATCAAAGTTTAGTCAGATAAGTTTAAGCGATGGGGCGAATGGTGTAGTTTGCAGCTTTCTCGTATAACACGAGTGTGCACGAGGGGACTAAATTCACTCCATTCGAATGTATCTTCGGTAAATTCGTGGGCGTACCGTCGGAACACACGCCGGTCGAAGAAAACATAATAGAAACTTACGCGAATTATGTCGCGCGATTGCGGGAGAAACTTGCGGAGATTCAACGACTTGCTCGGGAAAATCTGATAGCCGCGAAGAATTGTTCGAAACGCTATTACGATCAGAAATTAAACCCGTGCATATTCAAGGTAGGCGATAAGGTGATGCTTCTCGCAGAGTACAAGCGAGGGAAGTTCGTAACCGAGTACTCCGGGCCACATCGAGTGTTAAAAATACTCGATGGGGGCCGGAACATCTGAGTGAATTTTAATAGCGGCGAGCGGGTCGTGCACCCTAATAAACTACGCCGAACCCGCCTCGTCAGCGAAAATCAGGGAAAATTCTGGGGATGCCTCGTCTAGCAGTTGAATGTAAAAATATTAGTAAAAAAAGGGGGGACCAAGCGAGACCGAACGAGGCCGAACGAGGCTGTTAGACAATGGACCTATACTTTTAATTTATAGCCGACCGAGGCAGTAAAAACGCACGAGGCATGGGCGTCCGGGACACGATCGGCGCTTTATGGCGAAAGTCCTCGATATCTCGAGGCCACAGGCTTAGAATGGAGGCCAAAGAAGAAAGCGGCACCATCAAGAGATGGATCGCCGACCCTCATCATTCAGAGCCGTATCTTGGAGGTCCTCCGTAAGAAAAGCCCTGGCCATCGGAAAAAACCGACCAAGGTCGCAGAGGCCGCAGAAGCGAGACTGCAAGCCAAAAGTCAAGCACGGGACGCAGGCCGAGAGGCCGTGAAGCCGGTTATTGAGACCCCAGGAAAGGAACCGCCAGCGAGTCCCCCCCAAATTCGGAGGTCGGAGGCGGAAAACTTCCGCCGAAGATTTGGGACATCTTCCTCAAGGCGACCACCACGGAAGGCATATTTTTTTGAAAATTTAGGCCGCTGTGTTAATCAGTCGGGCAAGAGTCAGCCACCGTCGCTTCGCGAACGATCGGCGCCGTATCGCTCGATCCGTCAACACAAGTGGTTGATAAGAAGTGGTGACCCGTTCTCTTCGGAACGGAGCTCGCCGCTGTTATTGTTTTACCGGCGCGAGAATAAATCGCGTCGAGCGTTGACAAGAATTAGGGAATAAGGGAGAAATTCAACGCGGCAGTGGCCCACCTTGGGCACAGCTGCACATTAGCCATAAGCCACACCAGGGTAACTGCGGTGATCGCATGCGGACTCGCTTTACAGCAGTCTTTATTTCGGGGCAATACTAAGGCGCGTATTGCTTGTTAGGTTTCGCACGTTGGCAAGACAGGCGAGACCGATATTTTGTTCTCGCGCTTGGATTCATAGAATTCAGGCGCGATAAGAAAATATCGGGTGCCCCTCGCAGACGCTTAGGTGTGCGAGTATCGCCGGCGCTCTCATGATCTTGGGCAGTTTGTGATTGGCTGGGTTACTCGATCTTCCGGTTAGCCGAGCCAATGATAAAACTGCGTTAAGGGACGAGCGGCGTCGGCGGGGCCCGCCACTGAGCGCGTCGCAACGGAGCAGCCAGTGAAACTCGTACATCCGACGCGACGGTCCGTGTCTGCGCGCATCGGCCTACCGAGGCCGCACAAAATATTGTAAGTCCCACGGCCGGAGCCGAGCGTGCGATTCGCACCGAGGCCACAAGGCGAAGGCCACGTCAATTTATTAATTTTCTTTAATATATTTGCTTGATATAATCCCCTTGTGCCGCGGTCGTTTAACAAACTGTAACAGCGAAAAGCAAGAGAGAGATCTGAATAAATAAAATTTTACAATTTACCCGCGAGTGTCACTCATTCGTACACCCCTTTCCCGCGCAGCGACTAGACCTGCTGAATCCAGTCGATCGCGATTTCGGGCGACGCCGTCCAGAGACGAGGCGACCAGCAAAGATAAAGCAACAATGCTCTCCCCTAATCGTTCGGCTGTGGACCTCCGAGGCTTAGAGCAGCCCCGCTACGCTAGCAAAGCTGCGTTTCAATAATAATAAAAAAATTGTTCCAACAAATGTTATAAATCTCAGTATAATAAAGTTTCTTTGTGACACATGGTGGGAATCGGACCTAGAAAAGATAATACTGTATATAAAAGTATCGTTCGTTCTGCCCTTGACTATTGCGTGTATACAATCCCCAATAGAAGATATACAGCAAGCAGGGTAAAAAAAGTACAATATTCAGAGATTTAAATTATCTCTATTGAAAGAACGATCAATTTTCCTAGATAAATTATATTAATCAAGCCGATTGGAGCATTTTAATTGCAGAGTTATTCATTCGTATTTCTAAGATTTCCAATTTATGATGAAAAATAGTACATTATGTAATAAGGGGCGAAAATAGCCGATTTTTCCCGCGGGTGAATTTACTGCCCGATCAAGCCGATTTCTTATGAGGGTGGTTTACTGCCCGAGGGAAGCGAGGGCAGTAATTACCCGAGAGAAAAATCTGCTCGTGAGGGCAGTATTCACCCAAGGGAAAAATCTGCTTTCGCCCCGTGTTACATATAGTATTTTATTCCATCTTCTATTGAAACCACTTTATGATTCTGAAAAGTGGGGCTAATTTCTACTTTGAATATGCACGCGCTTGCGCTTAATACTTTCTTACTCCGTTACGTGCCGCTGTGTGAGTGAGGGCGCTACTGGGCGTCATTTACTGTATGTAAATAAATATATTTTGTTTATAGCCTTTAAATCAAATAACTTCGATATTTTACTGTGTTGCGTGTGCTGGACTTTTTTTACTGTGTGGCGTGTTAAGGATTTTATTATTACGAAATAAATTAATTATATTTATTTATTTAAAAACTAAAAATTAATTAAAAAATTTTCCCGGAAAATTCTCTTATTCCATGCAATTTCTCACATTTCCCGCAAAATTCTCATATTTCCCGCAAATTTTGCATATTTCCTGCAAAATTCTCATATTTCCCGCAAATTTCTCATATTAACCACAAATTTTCATTTTTCGCGCTAACATTATTTTCGAGAAAAATATGCTGTTTCAATATTTTTTAGTGTATGAAAATCATACATTTATATTGCTCGTTTGTTTAATTGGATATTTTTAAATATTGGTTTTATTCTTTTGTTTCTTGAACTGAGTTTTTTCAAAAATTTAAATATAAGCTATCTTCATTACTGCATAGCCTAAAAATATTCCACTAAAAAGTGAAAAATAAAAATACACAAAAAATGTTTTCTTTCACTAATTAGAACTATTGAAAAGGAATATTTATGACGAAAAAGAACACTTTTTATTGGAGAATTTTTAGGCCATGCAGTAACAAAAATCGCTTATTTTAGAATTTTTGAAAAAATGAAGATTTTTAGAGACCCACTAGAAGAAGAAATTAAAGGTCTTGCGCCAATTAACAAAAAAGAATATCATAGGAACAAAAATAATTCAAACCCGAGGTTCAGTGGTAGTTGAAATTATACCTAAAAGCACGATAATTTGGCAAGTTGGTTTTGGATAATCTCTAACAATAAGTTCATAAAACACCTTAAAGTACTTGACAGTACTTTATTGAAACTTTGAAAAAATTTCAGTTGAGATTTCACCTGCGATTTTAAGAGTTCTCAGGTGACATCTCAGGTGAAGTTTCACCTAAAAATTGAGGTCCTGAAATCTCAGCTGAGATTTTTTAGTAGGATATCTTCCTGAGGATTTTCCTGGATAACTAGATATCGTTTACAAGTCAACCTACTTGTCGCACTGTGAAAGCGCAAAAATTCGGATTGTGTTTCTGTAAACGATGTCCATGTGTGTAGGAACACCCTTAGGATAACGAAACAATGCCAACAAGAGAACTCTTTCCTCTTTCTATATTTCACAGTTCCCAGTTTCTTCCCCTTATAGACCGAAGCTATGGTGTATCATTTTTTAACTTTTTCGTTTTTTATATACATAAACTTAATACTTACGGAGAAAATGACGATTTTCCACTTGACTTATCAATACAATTATAATATTGAGTAAATTCATCCCGGCAATGTTTCTTAATTTTTTTAAAAAAATCAAGTGTACATGCTGTTACTTGTTTTCCTTCATTAATACATTTCCGAGGATCATTTTCTTCAGTTCTGCATAGCATAAATTCCTAAAATTGCAATATATTTATATATATATATATAATATAAATAAGGAATTTTTTTATTATTTATCAGCATTATATTTAATAACTGTAAAATTGGTAATAGTTTAAATAGATGTATATTATATATAGAATAATTTAATATGGAGCTGCTAAAAGTATTAGCAATTATATAATAAAGAATAGTGAAACTCAGATTCAATAAATGTGACAATCCTGCTTCTTTTATAATATTATACTAGCAAGTTTTACGCCACTCGCTAACGCTCGCTCAGTAACTGTTTCACTTCTGTCGAGTTAAAAGCCCTACCCGTGATCGGCCAACATCTAGTCGCCCTCTTCAACCACTGACTAACCCATAACATCTTTCACAGCTCTTGGAAGTTGGCACACCTTATTCCTTTAAAAAAGATTACGACCCCCGAGTCACCATCTCGACGGCCCCTATTCATACAATGCTATCTCACGCGTCAGTACAATAAAAGGTTAAATGGACGCCAATGCAACATAATTCTAACTCGGCGGTCAATTCAAAAAGATGCTATTTCGCCGCTAATTCAAAATAATGCTATCTCGGGCGACCGGTTCAATAAAATGCTAACTCGATAATATGTGCAATATGATTCTATCTCGACGGTGCGTTCAAGACAATTCCATTTCAGCCCGAATCGAAAAACGAAATTTTTTCTTTTTTTTATATTGTTAATTTTTGGATACAAGTTTAAATAATAAGTAAATATTTTTTATCTAATGAGAACGAGGAAAAAGAATAAATAAATTATCAAAATTGTTATATTTTTACGAGTTTATGTTTAAAGTTAAATTATTTAATTAAAAATTAAATGTTAATAAAGATATTTTGTGAATAAAAAGATATAAAAAATATTTACTTATTATTTAAACTTGTATCCAAAAATTAACAATATAAAAAAAGAAAAAATTTCGTTAGAAGAGAGCAGAGTAGAACTAAAAATTAATACAGAAAAAATTACAAAAAAATAAAAAAAAAAAATTTAAGATGAAGGACAGACTTGACAAGTGAAGAATATTACCATAAAATTTTTTATAAGTTTTGTTATTATTTGAATGTCAATTCATTTCCTACATTTCCCAAGCAACTCTTCCTCATCTTAAATAGAATTGGATCTAGAATCGAGCGCGTTTTTTAATACTTATTTTATTAATGCGTCACTTCATATGCGCGAACCATATAATTTATTTTCGATTCGGGCTGAAATGGAATTGTCTTGATCGCACCGTCGAGACAGAATCATATTACACATATTATCGAGTTAGCATTTTATTAAACCGGTCGCCCGAGATAGCATTATTTTAAATTAGCGGCGAAATAGCATCTTTTTGAATTGACCGCCGAGTTAGAATTATGTTGCATTGGCGTACAGTTAACCTTTTATTGCACTGACGCGTGAGATAGCATTGTATGAATAGGAGCCGTCAATCTGATTTTCGTCCGATTGCATTATTGTGCTTCCTTTCAAGAGTGTTCCAGAAAATAGTACATTCTGAAATATTAGACTTCCTCTCGTCAAACAAGATTCCCGATCCTTACCAGTCAGGCTTCAGTAAGTTCCACTCCACTGAAACTGCAGTACTGAAAATAACTGAAGATATTCGTAAAGGTATCGACAAAAAATTAGTCACACTGCTGTTATTATTTGATTTCAGCAAGGCTTTCGACACCATCTCTCCCGGTCGCACTATGGGAAATTCGGCAAAAAAATTTTTCAAAATCAAATTGCGCCTCTCAGAGGGAAGATAAATCAATGAAATTTTTTTAATATGAAGGATTTACAATCTAGAATAAGGAAAAAATACGCACACATACATACACACACGCACCTGCACACACACACACACACACACACACACGCACGCACGCACGCACGCACGCACGCACGCACGCACGCACGCACGCACGC
>JAXIUT010042431.1:0-12365 GCA_035586675.1 Eurytoma californica | reverse complement strand
AGAGCGCTTTTTTCGAAAATTTGTTTTGATTTTGAGAAAACGAAGAAAATACCGATGCCGGTACGGAAGATTCCTACCCCTGGGTTTTACATGCCCTTAAATAAACAATGCAAGTTATTTACTTCATTTTGAATTTTTTATAAAAACGGTAACAGCTTTCTTTGTAACGCAAATTATAAGTTTTTCTTTTAAATTTATTTAAAATAAGATTATTATTTGTATTTTTAATTTATAGGTAGAAAGGAGCTGCCATTGCAACACCATTAAAATTTCCCTAGAATTTATTTCCCTAGACTATAGCATTATGAAATTATATTGTAATAATCTGAATTATTATTTTGTTCGTAGAAAATTAAACAAGAATTATTTAATGTAGCTATTTTTTGTTACCTCTGCAAGATTCATGATAGAGTCACATTCGGCTTGATTCAACACTCCTTCGACCAAAAAGCGTGATGCGCCTCCAAGTAAACGTTCATCCGCAATAACAAAGGTTTTTCTTTCATTCATCTGCTGCACATGGAATTCATTTGTTGCAATATTACTTGATTCAAAAAATACTGCATACTGCAATGAAATACATAAATAAATTGAGATAAATATTTAACTAATATTTTAAATTATATGCAGCAGTTTTGCGTCATTTCCGTGCACTCAGCGCCTAATGCACTTTTTCATTATAATGCACCAAAGTAAGTTTGGTTGCATCGGAAAAGGCGCTCGAACGGGGATTTCCTTACAGGGCGTTGTGTTACTCTTAATTTTATTGTACTGTAATACTTGTTTATCTTTATTTATATTAATTATTATTCAAACTTATTTATAAGTTCTTACTAAAAATTTATATAAAATATTTTCAATAATAAAAATGTACTTTATTATTGTTGTTAAAGAGCAGTTTTTATATTCCTCTTATTATTACACAGTACAAATTTAAAAATTTAACATGTAAGCAGTTCTTAATAATTATTTGGCTATAATAATTTGTAAAACTTATTATTTAATATGGCAATGAGTATAAGACAATAGTTTAATTAATAAATGCTATAAATATCATCCTCCTCTCAAGTTTCAACGTGATAATTTTCTGAATTCTTTATTCCATGACGTTAATTACCTGAGATTCATCAGTTTTTTCTTCTGATTCAGACTCAGAATCTTCAAAAGCTATAATTTTATCTTCTAAGGCGGTAAATTCATTATTGATAAACAAAAGTAAACGTAATTCGTACTCTCGCCTTTTTAAATAGGCTTCGCTTTCCTGCAATAAAATTGAACATAGTTTACATTAAAGTAAAGATATTTAATATTAATAAAAGTACATTTAAGAAAAATAAATAATTCATATTGACGATTATTTTACCTCACGAGGCGTGAAAAAATCTTTCTCTACTTCTGGCAGTGACAGGTAGAAATCTTTATTAGACATCATTGTTTCATCTACTGGGAAAAATATTAAGTAACTTTCCACTGCCCGGCATGCATTTTTCAAATCTCCCACTAAAAAAATTAATGATTTATTATAGTGCTGTTTGGTTTTCAACAATTCCTTTAAAAAATAAATGGACACTGTATAAGAGAATTATGAAAATTTCTTAATAAATTGAATAATGATAAGACGAACAAGTGCAGAGAAAACTTGTGCATGATATTGATTAAATAGAGACCTTGAAGTAAGGAGATAATTCAGCTTCCCGTTGGAAAAGTAAGTAGGTTTATGGTAGTCTGAATGTCGTTTTGATTAAGGGACATACGGCGTAGTATACTCACGTTTGTAATAGGCAAATTGCAAGTAATTGTAATGATTCACAAGAAAATCCTTTCTGTATTCGCCGTTCAAAGTACTCAAAACGTGCGCGCACCCCTGCTTACACCGTAAATTGAACACATAATGATCTGAAAAATTTGGAAATTTCAAAATTAAAAAAAATCCTTAAAAAAGAAAGTTGGAAAAAAAAGTAAATACATAAAAATTAATTATAAATTCCTACTTGACATGGATGTAGTAAATTCTGGATGCCAATCTTGATTTATCGGGCCTTCGCAGTAAATCCTGCACTGTTCTTCCGCGTCTATGAAAAGTTGTAAAGAAGTTTCGAGGCTGGAAACTGCTTCATCGTACAATTCCTCGTCGTACGCTTTGATACCTCTAGTGTAATGTTCAACGAAAGGCTCGGCTTCCAAATTGCGAATCGAGTTATTGTTCACATTGGGAAGACTCATGTAATGCGATAAACTGGATATGCTACCCTTGTGGTCTGGGTGGTATATTAAGTATGTGAAAACTGCATTGGCTGCTTCTTGGTAATATTTTTTCTGAAACAATAAAGCCCCAATTGTATACATATACTGTTTACGTAAGCTATTTTCTCGTAAATTGTAAAGTTAAGTTATTATTATGATAAAGTTTGATCAAGTAATTTTTTTTATTTTACCAGCGAGATTAATTTATTCCTATTAGTGGAAAAAAACTGTAAAATAAATCTTCGCGAAAAAATTAGGATGTGCATGTGCTTCTACAATTTGCGACTCTGAAATTCTGAGATACAATATTAAATTTCACGTGAGTGTACAAAAGTATTTGTTTAACTTGAGCCTACTTGCTCATTTTTCGGTAAAAGAAAGCACTTGATATCATCAAAAGTTTAAATATTTATCTCGAAAGTTTGGGGGTACATGTAAACCACATCTGTATAACTTACTCATCGCCATCTCTCAAGCACTTTGTGCTATATAGCCTAAATATTTATAGATCCTCTTAATTTTTTTTTTAAACCGTATTCCATGAAGAAAGAAAATGACATATGTAATTGTTAATTTTCTCATCACGTTTTATTTGTAAATAATAATCATCTACATATTTATATAAAATCCAGATTTATGCCATTTCTTTCATTTTCGAATCTAATAACAAAAGATAAGTTTTATAACATATTAGTCCATAAAAATGTTTCTTTATCTACAAAGCGATGAGATTAACATATTTAGTTTTAAACATAACATAAAATACTATTAAAAATCCTGTTTAATGGCATGAATTACGACATAAAATAAGATAAGAAAGCCTATATTGACTTTAATCTAGCCGCGTGAAAATAAAAATTTATAGCGGTAAGGCTTAATGTTCTGATATTCTTTGATATATTTTGAATTTAAAATCAAAACAAAACATTTTCGTCGGCTAGGAAAAGAGGGTTTCCGTCATCGGTCAGCAACGGAAGTCATCTCAACAGACGGAAATATCGCCTGTATTTCTAAACCATTCGTATATGTATATTTAAAGCTTTTTTTTAACTTCAACGTATGGTACAGTAAAAATAACTATTTTTTCATCTTTATCAATTAAAACGATCAATTATTATTAACAAAGGTGAAATAATAATAAATAATGATATTTGCAATGCATGAAAATAATAATTAAAGTAAAAGCTTAAAAGTAATTAATTTTAGCTTATACTCAGAATTTAAATTATCTTCCGATTACCTCTATTTCAAAAAGGAACTTTTTACAGTACTTATACTCTTAGAACGTTAGTCTCAAATTAACTTTGAAAACAAGTTATTAAATTAAGTTGCGAAATAAGTGGGTCATACATAATCGCCAAAGTCGTACAAACTAACGAATTAAGGAGGTAGAAAATTGCATTAATCCTTTAATTAACTAGAAAACGGCAAAGTTGAAACGAAAAGCTCGCAAGTCGTAATTTTAAATGGCCCCGCATTTAGCGACGTATGTACATACAGCAAAGTTCGCTTTTATGTCCGCCTGTTATGACTTCACTATTTGACGTACCTCGAAAATAGCATATGATTCAGACTAACTCTTACAGTTATTTCTAAAAGCTACGAAGTGACTGACGAAAAAAGGAGTTATTCGAGTAAATAAGTTAATTACATACCTGATAGTAGCATCCGTGAAGATAGCCATAATGTTCGGCCGACAAAATCTTTCTTTCTTCTTTTAGGGGAATTCTTTTAAGCGCATTTTTCCCTGCAACTTGTCTATATTCATGATTGCATTCTAAAATGCATAAGGTTTCCTTTACTTTCTTTTCGTAAAAATGCATATCCTCGACATCGTCAGGAAATAATGGGGTGAAATTTTTAGACTGCAAACGACATTTTCTTCGGCATCGTATCACGGTATTTCTATATTCCTTATACCTAAATGAAAAAATATAAGAAATATTTAATGCCGATTGTTTATAAATTTATAACACGAAGTACAGTTATCAAATTTATAAAAATATTATTTTTGTTAGATTTTTTCTTATTATATTGAGTATTACAAGTGCTAAAAAAAACACTGTTGAACAATTGCATTAACAATAAATTCTGACAGTTTCAAAGTATCATAAAAATTATTTCGGTGCTTCTGAGTATTACAGCGCGCACAGATCTTATGCAAATAGTTTACTTCGCTGTGGCTTTATAAACAGATTAAAATTAAAACAACATTTTCTTGGAAAACAACGTAAAAAGTCTAAAATTTCTATAATCTTTCCGGGTTATATCATGTTTCAGATAAATCAGGAAATGTATTTGACACTGTAGCCCAAACATTTTATCGCAGTTACGCACTCGCAGACGAAAAGTAAGAAAAACCATACTGTATTGGTGCAATCATTTCTCCAAGAAAACAGTTATTTTTCATTGATTTTATTAAAAATTTCCAAAACTTTAAAAACATTTAATTCGTTTATTACAATAATGATATATTATTATAACATAATAATCTCACGGGATAAATTAATATTACTTTAAATAATTTAAAAATAATTTTAATTAATTGATAATACAATAATACAACACTGTTGATTTTTTTAATATATTTAAAAAAAATGTAATTAGTTTTTTGTTTTAAATACGTAATAGTAATTGATGTGAAGATACTCGAACGTTCGTTTTAGTATGATAAGTGTGAAGGAATTGAATGATCTACGACGAACCATTTGATTAATTAGTTTATTAATCTATCTGACGTTTTAGCAACTGGAGAAAGTACCTTCTTCAGAGTTTAGCTTTGAGGGAAAGAGCCTTCTTCAGAGCTTAGCTTTAGCTCTGAAGAAGGCACGTTCTCCAGTAGCCGAAACGTCAAGTAGATGTTAATAAATTAATTAATCAAATGGTTCGTCGTAGATCATTCAATTCTTTCACACTTTAAATATGTAATAGTTATTTTTTCTACTTTTAAGTGAGAAGCGAATTTTTTTAGCTGAATTTTATACGCTTTTATCAGTCACCACATATTTAAGTCTTTCACTCAAAAGTGTAAGATCTTTCAGTTGAAAGAGCGCTCCTTTCTTTATGTAAAAAACTTGCCACAAAAAGTAAATGTGAAACTAGCACATTTTTAAATTTAGAATCTTTAAATATTTAAACCTAATCCGAACCCTGCGGAGTGCATACTTTATCGCCCACCTCTCCCCCTTAAGAATATCTTAACTTGACTTAAGGATCCTTTCGACAAGTTTTTTTTGTTCTTCGCACCCTTGCTCTTAGTCTTTCTGTTGGTAAAAAAGCTCCAAGATAACGTCATAAAAATATTTTATATACAAACTGCATCGTACAGTATTTTTAGATAATGTATATGTATAAGAAGCATCTTAAATCTATTTTAAAAAATTTAAAACTTTTTAATTGCAATAAATGATAATTTTTAATTTCTTAATTATAATTTCGTCAAAATTATTAAATCAAATCTGTTGAATGTTAAAAACATATAAAAAAATATTTTTCAGTCATAATAATTGTCGACTTCATAGTTGATAATCTGTAAAAAAACTAAACGAATGTCATAAACTGCATGTAAAGTTTCACCCGAGCCAAAGGCAAGGGTGTCCAACATGCAGCCTGAGACATTCTTTATTTTCTTTTCTGATGTACGTACTATTTTTCTTCTTTTTTTTTGTCTAGCGAAGTCGAAAATAAAACCTTCTCTAATGGGTGCCGGCAGAGAAAGAGGTAGTTTAGACATGGTAGGTAAACAAATTAAAATCAAAATTATGTTTCACAATTAAATATCTCCAATTCTGAAATATTACGTTGAAACAATATTTGTTATCTAAAATAATAGTGCAAAGAAATCTTAAAAAATTATCACTAAGCAAACGTCCAGCTCGCTTCCATTTTGATTGTTTTTATGCGAGTTTTTTGATAAAATTTTAGAGAATTATTTCGAAATAAGTAATACACGTGCGAAGATAATCAAAATATTAGGCATCGGGCCAATATGACATTCAAACTATGTCCCCTGTAATGTAACATAATATGCTTATATTGCACATATAATTGTTCAATATAATAATAAGATGAAGGTATAATGAAATTATTAGTAAAATAATAATTTCGCTTCATTTTCATCTTATTTTAATTAGTTGCAATATGCAGCAAATATTTACCGAACACCTGATAACTGTTAAAATTTTAACATTTAAAAAAAAAAATAGCTTGTAAAATCCTGAGAAAAGTTATAAAATACTTATATAGATATCTTATTAAATTATAATTTATTAAATAAGATATGTAATGTCACATAAAAATCCCAAATTGCCTACTATTTCTACTTAAAATTAAGTATTATATCTAAAAGCAATCGATTAATCGCCACTACTAACTTGTAAATGAACTCCCGGAATCCCTGAATGCAGGCATCCCAATCCTCGCTCAAGTACGCCTCCACCGCCTTATGATAAGTCTCCTGCACGGTGTCGTTGTTGCGCTCTCGGCGGAACAGCGTGACCCGCGGCGCCTCCTCCCCGGAATCCTGCGGGATCTCGTTGTCCTCCTCGGCCCGGATGCTCGTGCACAGGAGCAGCAGGGGCAGCGCCACTGCCAGGAGGCCCGGGGGTCCGGCGAGGATCATCTCGGGGCGCGAAAGGAGGATCGACTGCGCTCGCGTGCTCGCGGTGCGCGCGACTGAGGGCTGCGCGGAGGCGAGGCGCAGCCGCGAGCCGCGACGCTGCGCCCGGCTGTGCCGTGGCCTGGCTTTTTACGTATTCCTACGCGGCGAGATACTCTCCGCGCGGAGTCGCGCACACGTGCTGCTACCGCCGGCGCCGGCCCTATAGACGCACTTGCGGCGCTCGCAGCGCGAAATGATTATATATAGTTCGCGGGAGTGCGCAATCAAGTCGCGAGGAGCTCTAAGCTCGAGTTTGTCAATTTATAAATAAAGCTCTAAATTTTCTGTTGAAAGCGCAGCAATAAATTCTTTTGTTCTTCCGGATGTTGCTTTTTCGCGTTTTATTGGGGAAAGCGGAGCATAGGGGGTAGTGGTCAATATGAACCTTCGCGGCATAGTGGGCCACCGCATTAAATATGCTGCATTTGTTGTAAAAAACATTTGTTAACAAGTTTCATTCAAATTAAAGCAGTTTGAAAGATTGTCATTATTACATTGCAGTATTACTACATATTTTTGTATATAGTAATATTGCAATGTAATAATGATAATCTTTCAAAATGTTTTAATTTGAATGAAATTTGTTAATAAATGTTTTCCACGCCAAGTGCAACATATTTAAAGGGATGGCCCACTATGCCCCGAAGGCTCACATTGCCCCATGGCTCACTATGTCCCGCTTTCCCCTAGTTTTCGAGGCAAAGGTGCGAGATCTGCCAGTTTTCGTAGAGGGAAATGAAATCTGCTAATCTTCGCAGAAAGCCAGAATATAGATCTAAAAAAGTAGACAAGTTTGTTTAATATTTATCTACTCATTCAAAACATAAATAAGCGAAAAAGTTTGTTGCACAAAAGAAATTCGGAAAAAAGAATCTGAAACTAGGATTTTCCCAGAAAGAAGTAGTAAAAACCTCATGCGAATGAATAATTTAGTATTCATAAAAGTATACAAGAACAATAAAAATAGAAATAAGCAAATGGTGCAAGGGATTGCGCTCGACGTAAAGTCGTAGAAGGCGTATTACGACTACGAGGAGTGGGAACCGGGGTAAAGTGATGGAAAAGGCGACCGCCGGGTCACCGTCCGAATAGTTCCCGGCGCAGCTAGCGGAGAACCGCGCCCGGCCAAATTAACAGGGCAGTAAATTACGCGTGTCTCAATGAGTAAGTTAGTACTCGGGGAAAACCCCGACAATTAGTCGAGACGTTGTAAAACAAAATCCCGTCACTGACGCCTGGCAGACCCCGGTCCGCCGGGAGCGCGTCGCGCAAACTGTAACGCGCAGTAGTAGTTTTGACCATAATAAACGAACGAGATTATAGATGCATTGGTAGCGGCACGCGGCAGCGTTAAGGGAGCACAATGAGACCAAGCCCTCCTGACCGTTCAACTTACTAAGGCTGCCGATTAACGGCGTTCAATAAACCCACTAATTCCGGGCCCGGTGCCGTCTTCGGTACGCTGGGCGGTCCCATCCCGGCTTTACTCGAGTGTTGTCGCGGCAGACGAGCTTTTCGCCATATCGCAATGCGGTCCACTCGAGAAGAAAAAGGCGCGCGCCGCGCCAACGCCGGGACGTGCGCGCGCCCCCCTCCTATGTACCTGGGTGCGCGATGGGGCGCGATATACCGGCGACGGTGATGGAGGCCAATAAATCCCTTTCTGAGAATTTTTGTGTGCTGACTTTTACCGCTCGTCGTTGGCTGCGCCCATATTGTTCTTAATATTTTCGGAGGGGAAAATTTTTATTTTTACCCTCGTGTCTGTTATTTAATATGTGAATTTAAACTTTATATTTTATTTATTAATTCAATACTCTGTACTCTATTTAAATAAACCAAAATTAATTAAATTTAAAGTAAAATATAAAATTCATATTAAAACATTTTGAATTTTGGCGCCACTAGATGTTCATAACCATTATTCAATCAAATCTCTTTTTTCGAGGCTTCACAACATCCTGCCATCGTTTTTTTAAAAGAGGATATCTATAAATTTACTCAGGCTGCCTGGCAAATTAACGAGGTCCCTCTAGGGGTACCGTCTATGGCCCTGGCGTGGAATGTAACGGGGCGTTAATCGGGGTTTCGTCTTCGTGCCGTGAAATCTCGGTAACCTGCGAATTACCTGATGATTCCCGGTTTCATATAAAACAAGTGACATCTACGGAGTCATGTGTTTATCATGTGGTTATAATAGTCTGACTATAAGCCCTGACAAGCCCCTAGCAAGAGGTTTTTATTTACATTTATTTACATTAAATCCTTACATTTATTTACATTACAGGGATCTGAAAATTTTCGTCGGGTACCTTCAAGGGATCTAATAATTGCCTTAAAATTGTTTCTAGTCAGGTACGTTGAGGGGCGACGTTGGCTCAGTGGTCAAGACACTTGGCTGCCAAGACAAACGCCAGCTCAAGTGGACTCAGGTTCAAATCCGACCGAGTGCGGTTTTTTCGCCAAAAAAGCGAAAGCCGTCTTCGTGGCAAAAAAATATGAATGGTAGCATATTGGGTCAAAGTGCTTATAGTCACGACCCACGGCCAATAAAACCTATAGAAGAAGAAGAGAGGATACGTTCGTGACTTGCCAACTATTGCAGAAATTATTTTCAATTCCCAAAAGCGGCATTTAATTAAATTTCTAAGAAGTAGTAAGAAATTATATTGGGACTTCCTTAAGTGCGTTATAAATACTAATATTGTGAAAATAAACCGATTTATTCTGAATTTATTGCGCCTCCCTTCAATAATCCATAAGCCACACCGGGACTTAAAACCCAATGTACGACTTTTCCATAACTTTAAATAATAATAGTGTAAAAAAAAATTGTCGCTGCGCAAAAGCACGTGCTAACTGAAGCATCGTAAATGTTATAAGTGCGAAAATCGGCGTGGTGACTGAACGTAGCGGTAGCCGGTTGACCTGCGTTATAAGCTCTTACGGCTGTAGGACAGGTACAGCTGTAAAAGGTCTCTGTATATAAGCACTGACGCCCGCTTGACGCCGTTCCCCTCGATGACCCCACGATGCCCTGCGTGCTCCTTAAGTCGCCGATCTACTCTCTAAATTCCATTCAGTGAAAATCCACTGAAATTTAGTGTACATGCATTATTTCGGGTAGTTCAGATCAGGTCACTGCAAAATAGTGAATACTCATTGAATGAATTAGTGAAATTAGTATCACTGAACAAATTAATGAATATTCATTAATTCGAACAGTTTCTTTGAATCATAATCTATAACTTTATAATTTCAATGTACGCAATATTATACGTACAAGACAGTAATTTTTTTTTTTTTAATGAGGCACTGAAATTTAATAGTTTTCGTAATGACATCGTGTTGCATAAAACATTAAATACACTTACTTCAGCAGTTAAAAAATAAACAGGCTCATTCGTTTAGCGCAATTATACATTCGTACGTAGAGAGAAGACTGTTCACTTCGCGCTTGCAGTAATGGTAGAGGGTACATTAAATATATAACTCTAAAGGAAAAAAAACTGTTCACTGTAGAAATAGTAAAATTTCACTATTTCGTAAAAAAGAAAATTTTTCACTGAAAAAACAGTGGTTTTTCACTGAATGGAATTTATAGCCAATGGGAAAATCGTGCTTTTATACCTACTACTCCGCGGATTAAACTCTTAATTACCGAGCTTTTTTGACACTTGTTCACTCTCGCGCTTTCCTTTAACGTTTAATACTTTTAATTATACCTCCTTTAGAGCCGTGCGTCGTAATATTTCGTGAAAACTATATACGAATTTAGACTCTTATAAACACATGAATCTTAAATTTTTCATCTCGATTGAATTTTCATTTTTAAGCTCGAAAGTAAATTTTATTCACGAAAGCGCATATCATTACATCAAGAGGCGTTTCTTAAATCAAGAAGCTATTGTATAGATATAAAATATTTCGGAAGCAAGGTATAAAGTCAGGTACTAAGCCGACCTTTTTACAATTGGATTTAATTGAATGGCCCAATTAATCTGACTTTTATACAACTGTCAAGTTACAATTGCACGAAAAACCAAATTAAAACTGTATCTGCGATTTTCTTTCAACGATCTGCCTTCTCGCTATTATGTCGGGAATCGATGAACAACAAACGATCTTTGAAAAAATGCGAATTTTATGTTGTGAGTTTGCAAATAAGGTAGAGTCAAAGAAATACTCCACCCTCATTGCTTTTTGCCTTGTTTTACAATCAGGGCCGCTCGTTTATGGAATGATTTACCTGCCCCTCTTGCGTCTTTTTATTCTTTCTCTTGCTTTGGAAAAACTTTTTACAGTCAAAAAATTCTTTTGCCTTTTTACCTCTAACTTTTTACACAGAATAATTAAAGTAGACGACCAGCGTGAAAAAAGTCAAACCTCTTTATCGCATTGGCATAAATGAAAAGGGGAGTGATTATGGGCAGAGGCAAGTTTATGTATACAGATTATATTTATGATAGGGGTAATTTCTGTCCCAAAGACCGGTGCCAAAACTTCCGCAAAGTTTATAGTATAGTTTGTAGTATTTTTTGTTGGAAGAATAGGTACCTCAGGAAACAAAGGTTAAAATCATTTAGTCATGTTTTGCGAATTAACAAAAAATATATTTAGAATAGATTTCACGGTAGACTAAAAATCACAATACGTTTCATTCCTTTATTACGCGCTAACGCTGCAAACATCATTCAAATTAGCGCACGAGCTCTCGCATTTAAAAAAAGCTACGGTAAATATCTGCCGACGATGATAACCAGTCTGCGCCGCATCGATTCCTTCTCTTTATATAAGGGTAAAGGGCACAGTGATTGATCCTTAAGCAGACGATGCAACGTAGTGAATGACCCTATATGGAAATGGGGGTCAATCACTGTCACAGTGGTCAATGACTATCGGGGAGTCAACAACTGTACCCTTTACCCCTAGAATAATAATTGCTCAATATCTAAAAAGCGAGTGCGAAAAGGTCACACGAGGCTAAAATCACTTTGTCGTTCGTGTATTGAACGATATTTTTCCATACGACGCGTGCAAAGTATGATTTTACGAAGCTGATTTTAGGTTAGCGTGCGCAAAATCGTTATTTTGCGAACGGAGTATGGAAAATTGGCGTTTTCGCACGTTGTACTATAAAATATCGTACGATACAAGTGCGATAAGTGATTTTTGGACTCGTGCAATTATCACCCTCGCTTTGCTCGGGCGCTAAACTCACACGAGACCAAAAATCGCTTTTATCGCATTTGTATCGTAATATACTATTTCAGCAATGAGTGCGTAAAATGCTATTTTAGCTTACGTCTTGTGCATAAAATTGCACTTTATGCACGGAGTTGCATAAAATGCTTGTACATTCGAGATATGCTGTTTTAAGGGGGACCACCGGCAAATTTTCGACCCATAGAAATAATAGAGATAAATGGCTGAAAATTTTTTTACATATGAGAAATTGTCT
>JAXIUT010042388.1:0-12374 GCA_035586675.1 Eurytoma californica | reverse complement strand
TATTTGGTGCTAAAAATTATAATTAGTTAACTTATGGAATCTTATTGGGAAATAATAATAATTCAATAAAATCAATAAAATTATTATGTTTTTGCTTGCTAAATCGGTTAAAAATTATTTTTTTTAAAAAAACAAAAAGAGTTATTTAACGTTTGAATAATGAGTAATCTAATGATAATATTTAAATTATGATTGCATTATTAATAAAAAAGTTTTGAAAAAGTTTTTTTTTTTTACTTTCCAAAGTATGTAGGATTGCAATAAGAGCTTAGCCGGACGTAGCCTGGGGTTTTATTGCTTATTACTTTTTTGTTTTTCCCTCGCTTTGGAACTCTTAGGGGCCATGTGTTCGTACACATGCACGTTATGCCAGTGGGAAAACCCGTGCACTTTTACGACTTTTCGCCGAAACCTTTTTTTTCTGTGGGAGGATCAGGGTGCTGACTATAGTGGAGCTTGCCACCCCTTGCGCTAGGGAGCCGCGCGGTCAAATTTTGAGAACACGGGCGGAGCTCTAAACTGAGTTAGAGGGTAACAGACTGGCCCACTTCATGCCAAGGGTAAGTGATGCCCTGAGAAGGTTTTTATCTTCTGGGGTTCTTTCTTACCGACGAGATGAAGAGATGGTTCGGAAAAAACTTTTGAGTGGGAAATGGGGCGCTAAGATCGGAAAATAAAGGTAGGACGTAACACGAGAATGACAAGGTTCTGGACTATCTGGACTATCAGAATGAATGGCTGCCCTATTTTGGTAAACATCAACTAATTAATGTCACCATTGACATTTTCGTTCCGACTCCTTCAAAGGAGACGTTTACTTCTCGGGATTTTAAAAACATCGACTCCACCACACTCGTGGATTTCCTAACTCAATGCAATTGGGCAGCCATGAAATCGATTGAAGCTGATCTGGAGAGTGCATTGTACACTTTTAACACAAATCTAAAATTAGCAATTGATGAACTGGCACCAACTGAACAGGTTTGCCCAAATAGGAAGTATGCTCCTTGGTTTGGTAACGAGCTTCGGTTGCTCGTTGACAAGCTCGTCGAAATGCTACGCACAGACATTATAAACGTACTGGGCGAGCAGAGTTTCTCAGCGAGTACCTAAGGCTCTGCAATGAGGTCGATGTGCGCTCGGCCCAAGAGCGAAGTTCCTTCATTCTCCATCATCTATCGGATGCTCTTGACAGTAATAAAAACGTTTGGAAGGAAATGCACACCTCGGCCTCTTGCCTAAGCGTAAAGAGGATGATCTTTTTGGTTTTTTGCCAGGTGAGCTGAACGAGCATCTTGCAGGGATATCATACTCTCCTTCCGAGAATTTAGATGATACAATGGACGGTATTCTATCTGCTAAAGACGAAGGCTTTTCCTTCAGTCCTGTAAATTTAAATGATGTGGTCCTTGCCATCTCACATTTTTCTTCTCAGGCTAAAGGAGTGGATGGAGTCCCTCAAGATGTAATCGTGAAAATTCTCCCAATTATTGGCGATTATATTGTTAAAATTTTTAACTCCTCTTTTGCGCTGGGAGTCTTTTCGAGTACCTGGAAACAGGCGCAGCTGATTGCTTTGAAAAAAAATCTCTACTCCTGAAAATGTTATGGATTTTCGTCCTATTGCGCTGCTCTGTTTCTTATCTAAGGTACTCGAAAAGATTGCTCATACCCAAATCACGGAGTATCTTAATAAAAATAAAATACTAAATCCTCTCCAGACCGGTTTCAGAAAACATAACAGTACCCAAACAGCGCTAATTAAATTGACCGATGACGTACGAATGACCATTGACAGAAAAAAGGTGACGCTTCTGCTACTTTTCGATTTTAGCAAGGCCTTTGATACTATATCACCCACTAAGCTTCTATCAAAGCTTCGACAACTTCACGGGTTCTTCTGAATGGCCTTAATGTGGATAAAATCATATCTACAAGGTCGAACTCAGATGCTGATTGCCAACAAAATTGGTTGTTCGGAATGGTTAGAAACTAACCTGGGAGTTCCCCAAGGTTCTGTCCTCGGGCCCCTCCTTTTTAGCTTGTATGTCAATGACTTGCAGAACCTTCTCGACGGTAAATTGATTAAACATCTCTTCTACGCTGATGACCTCCAGATTTACCTTCATATTAGTAAAGATAAATTTCTGGAGTGGGTGGCTCGGCTGGCACAAGCGACTCGAGTGGTCGCTGGATGGGCTGAGAGCTCTGGACTGCGGCTAAACCCCGGCAAAACTAAAGCAATCTTTTTTGGCTCAAAGAAAAACGCTAACGATAGTAATTCGTGGAACTTGCCCGGGGTTGAGTTGCAGGATGGAGTGATTGTCCCCTTCAGTGAATCAGTCTTGGGCCTCGGTGTTACACTTGACTCTAAACTTACGTGGAAACCGCAAGTCAATTCTTTAGCTAAAAAAGTCAATAAATCCCTTTATGGCTTGCGGTTTATAAGGGATTGCACCACTGAGACTCTCCGCAAGAGACTTGTCGAGTCCCTCGTTCAACCTCTTCTGGACTACTGTTTGGTAGTATTCCTTGATGTCTCTGACGAACAACAACTGTGAATGCGATATGTTTATGGAGTGCAAAAGGATGAGCACATAACCCCTTACAGGCAGCGTCTTGGTTGGTTCAAATCAGATTCACGTAGGCTCTATTTTGAAGCCATTTTACTATATAAAATAACCCGGTTACGTGAACCCTGAGTACCTTGTTTCGCTTTTCACCGAGTATAAGCCAAGGCCTACCTCTAGAAGTGTGCCTCCTGAACTTAACATCCCTGCAGTGAACACCGAAACCGGTGATAAATCATTTCAGGTTCATGGGGCGCGCTTCTGGAATTCCCTTCCTCCTACTGTGCGACTTTCCCCCTCCATCTCGTCTTTTAAAAGGGCGGTCCGCCAACATCTACTCGATCTCGACCCTTAGTCCACACTTATAAATTGGCGACTGGTGCTAACATTGTAGTACTTGTATAGTACTTTAGATTAAGATTGACTAGTTGTAACACAGCGCTGTGATCGGCCTAACACGGGCCCCTTTTGTGATAGTATGTTTAAGCCTAAGTATATTTAAGTTTTGATAATAATTTATTTTTAGATTTAAATTTATATTGAATTGTTTTTCCTTTATGACAAGGCTTGTTTTTCTAGTCTAATTTTTTTTATAGTCAAATATACTATAAGCATTTATTTTCTAAAGTATTACTCCTCGACCAAAGTTAAACTATGTGATATGTGTATTATTTTTAAATTATTTTTTATATTAATATTTTACTGCTGTGTAATGTATATATTAACTTATATTGTATCATATTGTATTATAATATACTATTATTTTTTTTTTGTCTTCGGACGAATAAAGGAGGATCTATCTATCTATCTATCTATCCCTCGCAGAGGAGCGTGTGCTTTACATCCTCCTCGCAGAGGAGCGTGTGCTTTACATCCTCGCAGAGGAGCGTGCGCTTTTCATCCTCCTCGCAGAGGAGCGTGCACTTTTCATCCCTCTCGCAGGGAGGCGCTTTCGCAGTTTGTTCTTCAGTTGTGGTCCCCTCTGGTCTTCTCCCCTCTTCCACATCCTTTTCTTCTTCTGATTCTTCGGGTTGATCTCTTCTCGGTTCTCGGTTCGAATGATATATCTTTAGATCTTTGGCGTGTATTAGGTTCTCGACTCTACCTTCGGCGTCTATCAAATCGAATGTGTTCGATCCTCGGCTAGACATGATTATGTATGGCCCTGAATATTTCGGTGACAATTTGTCTGTTACTCCTTACGCTGCCGAGGATAATATTCGGTTCTTTTTCCATACTAGATCGCCTTCTTTAAGTTCGATTTCTCGGTGGTGTTTGTTGTAGTTCGCTGCCTGACGATCTTGAGATATATTAACATTTTGGCCTGCCCATGCCTGGAGATCTTTTAGATCTGCCAGGTGATCTCGCCAATTTTCCAGAGCTTGTTCGCTCTGATTTTCTGCCGTAGCTATTTCTTGCTGGGGTTTTAGGGATTTTGGTGGTATCGGATCTCTGCCAAACTGCAACATAGCTGAGCTAATTTTTGTCCAACTCTGTTTCTCTGTGTTCAGAGCGAACGTCACTTCGGGTAATTTCTCGTCTCATTTGTTGTGTTGTATATCGATGTAAGATGCAATCATCGTCTTGATTGTTCTATTAGTTCGCTCCACAAGGTTTGCTTGTGGGTGATAGACTGGTGTATTCGTGTGATATATTCCTCTATCTCCCAGGTACTCCTCTATTTCTTTGTTTTTGAATTCCGTTCCGTTGTCGGATACGAATACCTCGGGTACCCTGAAGCGCAGAACTCCCTTTTGGTTTAATTCTGTGATGATTGTTGCTGCGTTCGCTTTTCTTATTGGGATTACTTCTATCCATCGGGTAAATATGTCTTGGAATATTAGGACATATTCATATTCCTTGGCCGTTTTCGGTAGTGGACCGGTAATGTCGCAATCCACTATTTGCCAAGGTCTGTCTATCTCCCTTTTTCCCATTAGTTATGAAGGGAGCCGCTGTTCTACTTTACATTGCTGGCATACGAGGCAATTCTTTACGTAATACATTATTTCTTCGTAGAAACGTGGCCATTAGTAAAGTCGTTCCACTCGGTTAAAACTTTTCTCGCGGCCTGCCACTGACTCGTCATGGCATTACCGCGTCATCGCTTCTCGGTTTTCTTGTGGAACGACCAATTTCCAAGCATCGACACCGTCTATTATCCCTTCTACTTCCTCTCTAGGTCGGTAGTAGAAGAGGTTACCACGGACAATTTTCCACCGTGGCGAATTTCTTGGTTGATCTGAAACCTTGGTCAATTGTTCGATATACCTCTCTTGGTTCATTTCCGATATACTCGTCTTGGGTCGACTGTGACCATGAGATGGAGTCAATTTTGGGATTGTCTTCCTCAAACATTCTTGATAGGGCGTCTGGCACAACATTTAGGGATCCTTTCCGTTGTTCAATTGTTAGGTTATGACCTTGAAGTTCTAACGCCCATCTTGCCAATTTATTGGTTGGATTTTTCATTGTTTGAAGCCATGTTAAGCTGTTGTATAATTTTGTAATAATTTTGACTGGGTATCCTTCGATGTAGGGTCAAAATTTCTTCAGTGCCCATAACACAGCCAGACATTCCCTTTCTATGACACTGTAATTTTTCTCGGCTTTATCAAGGCTTCGCTGGCGACAAATTTGATAATACCTTGATAATACCGGAGCTGACATTACGACGTATTTTATCCTAAGTTCGTCGTCCTTGTATTTTCCAGGACGTACCTAGGTTTTTGTTGTTGCCGCGGCTGTTCAATTGGTGAGCTCGCCTGGGGTTCAATTCCTCTCGGCATATTCGCGGAAGCCGATGTGCCTTCGAGAATTGCCACCATCCATACGCGTGCTTGATGCTGGCGTCTGTTGGCATTCCGCTATAGATTAGATTAGTGTCCGTAGTTGATGCTTTATGTCGGTCAGAGCTTTATGAGCAGCTCCGTTATTGCTTTTGGTCTGTAACGCAGCGTCTCCCGTCATAGCTGTAATCGTCTCTCTCTCTCTCTCTCTCTCTCTCTCCCCCTCCCTCCCTCCCTCTAGGCTGACATTCGGGCTGAGATGCTGCGCTTGAGAATTTAGCGCAAGCGAAAGGAACCTCCATCGCTTTGGCCTATAGTTTTTCGGCCTATAGTTATACCGAACTTTTGAATGCGCAATTACTAAAAGCTTAATAAGTCACACAATGGCGAAGAATGTTAAATGATACGGAAATTATATAATTTCTGTACTAAACCGAATTTTTGAATGCATGCATTCAAAAGTCCAATCACGCATTCAAAAGTCCAATTATAAATAATGTATATAAATAGGCTTAAAGATTGGTTCAAAATGTGTGCAAACCCTGTTGAAAAAACCCTGCAGGAAATCCTGCAGGACAGCCCACAGAAAATCCTGCGGGGTTCTCTCCAGGGGACTTGGAAAGGAAATCCTGCAGGGAAATCTTGTAGATAAAGTTGACAAGCAAATCATACAAGGAAATTGTTCTTTAATCTTGCCTGGAAATTATGCAGGGAAATCTTGCTGTATTCTGTAGGGTTTGCCAGCAGAAAATCCTGCAGGATTTCCTTTACTAATTCTTTGCCTCCATTCCCTACATGATTTCCTGGAGGAAAGCCCTGTAGGATTACCTTTATAATTTTCTTGCAATATTTCCGTGCAGGATTTTCAGCAGGATTTTCGTCTACTGAAAAAATCCTGTAGCATTTGATGCAGAAATTAGAATTTTGTCATAAAAATAGTATAAGCAGCATCGTTTATATGAAAAACCAGCCGCTTGCAGAGCAAATTTTACGGTACGCCACATAGCGTCAAAACAAGTAACTAAGTTCTTACGTTTAGTAGTTTCTAATTTTTATTCAGTGATTGTATATTTTGACAAGAAGGAAAACAAGAGTTCCCTGCATAATTTCCTTGTAAGATTAAAGAACAATTTTCTTGTATGATTTCCTTATCAACTTTATCTACAAGATTTCCCTGCAGGATTTCCTTTCCAATTTCCCCTGCTAGTTTTTGAAAATTATTTCGTTGCAAGATTTCCCTCCAGGATCCTGCAGGGAAATCCTGGTAAACCCTATTAATCCCTGTTGGAGGGAACCCCGCAGGGTTTCCTGTGGGCTGCCCTGCAGGGTTTCCTTGCCAAAAACCCTGCAGGGTTTTTTAAACAGGTCAGCCAACACACCACGCTGAATGATACAGCGCACCCGAAGCTTACAAGGTAAAATTACCCATGCATTCAAAAGTACGCTTTCACATACTTATATATACACTACCGGTCAAAAGTTTAGCACAGTGATGCTAAACTTTTTTTTTTTTGAAAAAAAAGAAAATGTAAAAAGTTTTATATCTCAGTAACTAAAAATCGTAATAAACTCAGTCACAGCTCATTTTAAAGCTTTCGCGGAGTACTAAAAAATGTACCTTTTGTATTTTTTTGTTTTATACACTGGTTTAGCTTCGCCGTTAGCTCGAAGTTGTGTTGATAAAGGCAATTTTGAAGGGCTACTTTGACTTGTTACGAATCCGTAAAAAATTAATACATCTAAAAAATTATGAAACCACTGTAAAGTACAGCCCAAGATCTTAAGAATCCACTGTCGATTATTGTCGCAAATTAATTTTTAACTGAGATGTGTCTATTTTTATAAAAAAATGTATTTTTAGAAAATATTTTTTATTTTGAATAATAATCATCCCACAGAAAAATGTTGGAAATAAAAAAAGTTTCTTTTTTCATAAATAAACTATAAAAAATATTTCAGCGATTTTTATAAATAAAAATAATTCTCTTTTTCTGATTGAGTTTTCTGAAGCTAAGCTTTTTTTAAAACATAAAAAAACTCAAATTACACCACTGCCCAAAAGTTTCAGTTCTCCCAAATGTTTACAAAATAATTATAATAGATATATAATAAATAATAAATAATTATATATTATAATAGATATTATTAAAGCTATATATTGAATGTTCGAGACATTTATTAAAATAAACTTTTCAAGTTGTATCATTTTTCATTTGGGTGAACTGAAACTTTTGGGTAGTAGTGTAATTTGAGATTCTTTATGTTTTAAAAAAAGTTTAGCTGCAGAAAACCTGAGAATTTTTTTTATTTATAAAAATAGCTGAAATATTTTTTTGTAGTTTATTTATGAAAAAAGAAAATTTTTCTCTTTCTAACATTTTTCTGTGGAATAATTATTATTCAAAATAAAAAATATTTTCTTAAAATACATTTTTTTATAAAAGTAGTCACATCTCAGTTAAAAATTAATTTGCGGTAATGATCGACAGTGGATTTTGGAGGTCTTCGGCTGTACTTTACAGTGGTTTCAGAATTTTTTAGACGTATTAACTTTTAACGGATTGGTAGCAAGTCAAAGTAGCCCTTCAAAATTGCTCTTATCAACACAATATTTTCCGTATCTTTAACCTTGTTCATTGTTTCACATTTGTATATATTATTTTGTGTCACTTTGTGACTATGCCTCTATGTCCCGTATGCACTTTTGACTCTTTATCTCCGATTCTGTGCCTATCTACGTGCCTCTGTATCTCTGCCTTTGTGTCTGTCTCTTTTTAGTCTGTATCTATCTTTGTTACTCCGTCTGTGTCCCGGCTGTATCTTTGACTCTGTATCTCCGACTCTGCGTCTATCTCTGTACATCTCTATCTGTAACTTTGGATTTGTGACTATATGCTTCTGCCTCTGTATCTATCTAGGCGTCCGTAACACTATGTCTGTTACCCTGACTCTGTGTCGGTCTGCGTGAATCTCCACCTTTGTGTCTGCATCTCTACCTTCTCTGTCTTTGTGTCTCGTCTGTACCTTTGACTCTGTACCACTGACTCTGTAGGGCTCCACACTTAAAAAGGCACAACGCATTATTGTATATATTAAACTCATTATTGGTATATCTACATTCATCATGCACAGTAACGCATTAACGCTTGTGCTTTAAGTTTTCTTTTTCTCTCCAAACTTGGGTCCACGCAGCTGCTCGGCCAGGCCCAAGGGAGGTTCGCCGACGTTGGCTCCCGGGATGGAGCCGTAACTCCTTGGCGATATCACGCTCTCTTCGCGGCCTACCGCCGCCCGTTCGCCGCTGGAAAACGCGCGCACAGAAAAAAGGGGAAAACACGTAAACATGATCACTCGCGTTTTACGATTCACTTCTTCGATTTATTCAGTAGGTTGTGTGATTACAGGGGTCGGGGGAGAGGTACTGTGTCGTAGTCGAGACGCGGTCGCGGGTCGGGTTCGCGGGTCGGTCGCGAGTCGGGTGTCGCGGGTTCCGGCTCACCTTGCTCTCTCGACTGGACGTCCTGGCTCCGCGGAATCTCCAACTGGTTGGCCTCGATTCTCGTCACGTTGTGTTCTCACGCACCTAAATAATCTCTCGCCACTGCTGTTTGCTTCTCGACCCTACTCAACTCGCAAACTCTCTTTACTCTTAACCTAGCTCACAGCTCTACTTCTCTTCTCCCGGGTGCTGCTCGCTAGTTCAGATCCGGACGAAGAGTGTTCGCGGGCGGCGCGCGTTTCTGCCTCAAATCTCCCTCGCGTATCTGTCTGTTCTTTTTGCGCTCCCTTATTCGCGCGGGCGTCTCGCGCCTGGTCGTGCTAGGCGCGGTGCTGCTCCCTTTTCGGGCCGCGGCCGCGCGTATGCGTCTGGTGGAGGCGCCGGAGCAATCTCGGCGCGCGTCTAAGCGTAGACGGGGCTGCGCGATGCGGCGTGCCACCCATCTCTCTCACTTCAACGCGCGCAGTGACTCGCTCCCTTGCTGTCTCTCTCGGTCGTTCGGCCGCGCGTGCTGTCCTGTTGCACGCCCAGGCGCGGCCTCGCCCGGTGACGTCGTTGTGGAAGGAAGGATCTGGTTAGTAAGTAGTTCTCCCAGCTGTGGGAGCTGCGCACCGATCGTCAGCTGCTCCTGGAGGAAAATAAGCTCATAAAAGAGCAGATTAAATGTTCTCTGCGGGATCGTACTCACAACGCTGACATCCTTCCCCCCTCGCTTTATACTACTGCATATCCGATTAATCCCGCTTCTAGGCCGTCTAGGGGGGCGGGGCGTTGCGAAAGCCAATAGTGATGGTGCTGAGAGTTGCGAGGTAATTATCCAAGGTTTGATTAAAAGAGATATTAATGCCTCTAAAGAGGCTCTAAATGATGTTGCCTTCGCGGTACTCAGCGCCATCATCCCGACTTTTGTTGGGAATAATATTGTTGGCGTTCGGATTCTTATGCCCCGCGGAATGCCCCTGGACAACGTGAACAATTTAGAGATGAACTCGCGGTTGACCCCGTGTGTGGAACCTACACCGTCTTGCGTTGTCCAACTTTCTCGGGCTAAACTGGACAAGGATGTGATGCAGGCCAAGCGTGCGTTCGCTAACAACTACCTAAACACCAATGACTTAAACCCCGAGCTGCTTGGTCAGTCCTCATCTATCCGCATGTCCGGGCGCAAAATTGATATAAATAAATCATTGCCCCACAGTAAATTTCAGTTATTTAAGAGTTTAAGCCTATAGCACAGGGGCTGGGCTTCAAATACGCCTGGCATGCGGGTGGCAGATTTCTGGCCAGGCGCAAGGGAGGCGAGCATGCGCATGTATTCGCATCCGCCGCTGATTTGCATGCTATTCACACAATGAGTCGGACCGTCTCCAATCAAAAACGGCCATCTGTACAGGTACTACAGCGGGCAGTAACGCGGACCGCCCATAACAGAACAGTCCGGAGACAGGGCCGACACGTAACTCAGTGGCTCCATTCTGACAAGCTACACCTGGAGAAGGTGGGGCGAGGATGGGGAATTCCCTAAAGGCTGGATTCATCAATATTAATTCCATCAGATCGCGTATTGAGGATCTACTCGTTTTTTTAGCTGAACATCCCTCTTACGATATCTTTGGGATTGCGGAAACATGACTGGGATCGGTTGTGGATGACAGCCTCGTTCAAATCAAACGATTTTCGCTCCTTAGACAAGATCGCAATGTCAACCGTGGTGGGGTTGCCCTGTATGTTCGCAATTCTTTTAGAGTAGTCAAGTTAGCCTCTTCGAATACTGAGAGACCAGTTAAACCTGAACTCCCAGAATATTTATTTTGCAGCGTCCAACAGGGTAGCTCCCTATTTATTTTAATCGGAGTAATTTACAGGCCCCCTAAAATTGCCATGCAGCAAAATTCTGACTTGTTCCCGGCGTTACGAGAACTAAGTTCTGATTTTAGTCACAAGATCATCATGGGCGATTTGAATGCAGACTTGTCACTGGAATCCGACGAAGATGCTAGTACCATCAAACGTATTTCTGAAGAACTTTCTCTCTACAGATAGTGCGTCATGGTCCCACATACCATACTGCAACATCTCACAGATGGATTGACTTAATCATGACAGACGAAAATGATACGGTTTTAGATCATAAGAATGCATGGCTGCCCAATGGCAAGCATTGTTTAATAGATGTCACTACAGACATTTATTCACCAACTATTCCTAAGGAGTCGTTTTCTTATCGTAACTTCAAGGGTAATGATTCCTTTTCTCTAATGGGTCTTCTGTCTCGCTGTGATTGGATAGCCATGAATTCGATCGAAGACGATCTGGAAGGTGCTTTACAAAATCTTAATGAAAATTTAAATTTAGTAATTGACAACTTGGCGCCTACTAAAATGGTTTGTCCGAATAATAAATATGCTCCTTGGTTTGGGCCTGAGCTTAAGTTACTCGTTGATAAGCGAAACGCTACACTCAGACGGTACAAACTTACAGGCGTAGTGGAGTTGTTCAACGAATACCTTAGGTTATGTAACGAGGTCGACGTTCGCTCAGCTCAAGAGCGTCGATCCTTCCTTCTCAACCATCTCTCTGATGCTCTTGCCGATAATAAAAATATTTGGAAGGAAATGCGCAATCTCGGCCTCTTACCTGAACGGAAAGAGGATGAACTTTAATGGTTTTACGCCGGGTGAGCTGAATAAGCACTTCGCGGCGGTCTCCGTCTCTACTGCAGAAAACTTGGAAGAGGCAATGGACGTCATTCAATCGGCGGATGAAATTGACTTTTCTTTTAGCCCTGTTAATCTTAATGACGTGGTCCTTGCTATTTCTCACTTTTCCTCCCAGTCTACATATATATAGATATAGATGGAGTCCCTCAAGAGGTTATTGTCAAAGCTCTCCCAATAACTGACGACTTTATAGTTAATATTTTTAACTCCACTTTCACGCAGGGCATGTTCCCGAGTATCTGAAAGCAAGCAAAACTTATTGCTTTAAAGAGACTACTGCTCCAGAAAGTGTTAAAGATTTTTGCCCGATTGCGCTGCTCTGCTTTCTGCCTAAGGTACTCGAAAATATCGCCAATACCCAAATCACGAAGTATTTAAATAAAAATAAAATCTTAGATCCTCTACAGGCTGACTTCATTCTTGATAGTACTCAAACCGCATTATTAAAGCTAACTGATGACGTACGCATGGCCATCGACAAGAAAAAGATTACGCTTTTGCTACTTTTCGACTTTAGCAAAGCCTTTGACACTATCTCTCATACTAAATTGTTATCCAAACTTCGTCAGCTTAGGTTCTCGCGGATGGCTCTCCTGTGGATTAAATCATACTTACAAATACACTCTGGAAACTGCTGAGATACTTATTGAAAATTACAGCTGAAGGCCAATGTCACCAACAGTACATAAAGTACGTATGCATGGTCACGACATCATCTCGTAAGCAATCCTACCAGTTGGTGAGTTTTCAACATTTTTGGTGAATTTTCATCCGGAATAATACATCATTCCTATGG
>JAXIUT010042377.1:0-12375 GCA_035586675.1 Eurytoma californica | reverse complement strand
TTTTAAATAGCTTTATTTTCAATGAGACTTGTTAAGAAATATGTTTCACAGCAAATGAAACATATTTAATGAGGTGGTCCGCTATGCCCCGCTCTCCCCTATAAAATTTGATTTTAATTTATTAGTTTAAAATTTAGTAAGTCTAAATTTACTAAAAATTCCAGTAACCTTGGGCTTGTATTTTAAATAAATTTACTGACCTGCGTGCTGTCTTCTATGAATTGAAACTTATTAGTTGGGCTGCTGCTGCAGAAGTGATGCAGAAAGACGGATCTGGGATTTATATTCGCTGAATCTTGTTTTTTATTAATTTTGAATGACGAAAAAATGGCGTTTCCCTGATTTAAATCGGGAACTTTATGTTGTTCATAAGATGTTATTCATACATGAAGGTGGCCCACTATGCCCCGAAGGTTCACATTGCCCCACGGCCCGCTATGCCCCGCTATGCCCCGCTCTCCCCTACGTTATATAATGCGTTCACTTTTTCGGGAAGTGGACGATTTATAACGATAAAAGAGTGAATATTCACTCTTTCATATTTTTAATATTTAGAGAGTTTAGAATTTTTAAAAAACTAACTCATTGTTCAATACTGTGGAAAGAATCAGCTCAATGTTATTATACTAGAAGTTGACTAAGAATACTCCTTTAGAGCGTACTCCAATCGCCAAATCATTTTTCTATATTCTTCTATATGAATTCCGCCAATGAATTTTTTGCTAGCGCTCTAAAATTGAAGACTTCTAAGGACAAAGGGCATTCCTTGTGTATATTTTGAATGGGAAAAGTGCCCCTTTTCCTTAGACGTTTTCAATTGGGCTTTATAAACATCGAATTAACACTAATCGCCATCTCCTTTTTATAGATGGACTAGGTTACTATTCCGCTGTATTCGTCAATGAATTTTTTGCTAACGCTTTGAAGTTGGCCCTTATAAGCTTAAATTTGATACTAAACGCCATCTCCAGGTACAGGCCGATTCAAAACCTCCAACACTGATTTTTTTATTTACCGGATGATTGCACAATACTTATCATTATTTTATGCCAAAAACCACTGAGTTGGTATGTCGATTCCATAGCCATGCTCTACACAAATAATTAATACACCGTACCAGGATAAGTCCCTTAAACGAGCGAAAGAAAAAAAAACGAACGACGGAAAAGCATTAAATGACGAGGACGAACTGAAGGAGCAGTTGACATCGGCTCGAGCGATGACACGCGTAAACAAGTCGTAAACAAAGGCGAGCTCGGTGGTGGGCGATCGCGAAGTCCCATCACGAAGCGCGCGTTTACATCACAAAGCCGAAGAGAGTTACACCGCGACCGGACTCCGCGCTGTGGTTTTTGTCTTTGCCGCGGCGAAAGTGCATGCGACACTCGTACGCGGCTTTAAAAATCGTGAGTTTCGCACTTTGGGTGCTCGCTGAGTGATTGACGGCCAATGCGGCGTTGTTTGGCCTGTCGCCTGAAAGATACTTACGTTGATGAATTGTGACCAACTTTTTTTTCTTTTATTTTCTTTTTGTACGAACATAATACCGATCTTTAAAAGAAAATTAATTTATGAAACTAAAATAAATTTGAAAATGTATTGCGACGTATCCAACTTGTTATTTTAAGTTTGAATATAATTTAACATGGATAACTGTAATTTATTTTCAAGTTTCCGTCGTCTTATAGAGTTCATGTGCAGGACGCGATTAAATGTTATGATGTGCTGTTATATTGACTTAAAATGAAATAAACATAGTCCACTGTAATCAGCCTGTTCTATGTTTATGTGTCCATTTAAATGCAGGCAAGATTCCATTATAAATCAACGCGCCTGACCCGATTTAATTCTAAGAAAATTACGAATTTTTCCGGTGCAATTCGTCGACAATCACAGAAAGCAAGTCCGCGCCTGAAGCGGTTCTTTAATTTCTGTGATTGTTGTTTGTTGTGAAATTTACTCATGCTTAATTAATGTTTGTTTGAAATATTAAGGAATAATTTAATTAAGATCATTGCGCTATGTCCTCAGCAGAATTGGTTCATAGGCAAATGATCTTATTATTGAATTTCAATAAATAAGATTGTTTTTAAATATAAAAAGACTTTATTTGGAGATATATTGATACCTTTAGTACAGCCGCATGAGTAAGAGTCCGTCCCATTGGACGCACGCGCTTTTATACCCTCCCTAGACGCCCGCCTTTAGCTTTCGTACGATGCCGCGATGGTCGAAAGAGAGTCGCACCTGATCGCGCCTCTGCTGTCACAATCGAGCGAGTAGATGTTTGTGTCGACGTTGGAAGGGATACGCGCTCACTTCTTATTATGATAAACTATATCAAATAAATCGGTTTTTTGGACGTTACTAATCAGAAAGATTCTAAGTTTGCTCAAGACTCCTAGGTTTACAAAAAGAAGTTAAGATAAGTACATCAGAAAGATTATTAATTATTACGCACTACTCGAAAAAGATAACTGCCTTTCATACGTTCTATGTATATCGATATAACCATGACGAACGTAAGTCATTCAAAGGCAGCAAGTAATAGAGCCTTAAGTACCACATCCAGCCGAGCAAGATACTCTCCTCCAAAAAATGCCAATATTTCAATATGTGGAACTGCTGTCGAATAACAACCTCCTGATTCACAAAGAGCTGACATGTCCACAAGGCGCGGCCAAAATTTCCGATTGGACCAAGGGATACGTCGGCGACAGGATGGACCACATACCGCAAAAACACAAGACACCATCAAATTGTGTGACTCACGTGGTAATATGAAGGTGCGTCACGGATTTTCGCTTTCTACGGCGAGCCTCGTAAATGATTCAGGCGAGTCATCGCAGAGGAGGCCTCGTTAATAACGCAACTCCGAGGTTGACGTACTCGTTGCATCCTGCAACGGGGATTGATTCATCGCCCCGCGTTTTTTAGAGCACACCATCCGCCGAGTCGGCCACTCGTGGCGATTTTTCGTTGAAAGTGCCAAAAATGAAAAGTGAGGTAATTCTAATTTCTAGTGGGTCACTGTTTTGAATCGATAGGAGAATACATTAATCACTAAAATTCGAATCTTTTCATCTGTTGATCATTATACAGTGTGGATGAAGAGAAATTGATAGTTATCTTTTATTTGCAGTTGTTCAATTTGTCATTTAGGGTAAATGTAATTCATGTAATAAAATTCTTTATAGCACGCCGTGCGCAAAACGCTAACCTCAATTTGCATGTGATAAACTGGCGTTTTCGCACGTTGTACTATAAAATATCGTACGATACAAGTGCGATAAGTGATTTTTGGACTCGTGTGATTATCACCCTCGCTTTGCTCGGGCGCTAAACTTGCACAAGTCCAAAAATCACTTTTATCGCATTTGTATTCTAATATACTATTATAGCACGCCGTGCGAAAAACGCCTGTTTATCGCACGCAAGCGTAAAATAAATCGACGTTTTCGCACGTTGTACTATAAAATATCAAACGATAAAAAAAATTTCATGATAAGAAAAAATTTATGGATGTGTTCGGAAAAAATTAGTATGATATCTAAAAATGTTATGTAAATATTAGCACAGATTCACTTAAAAGGATTTTAATTGTAAAAAAAGCAATTATTTGCACGAACCACGCACTTAACGTTCCTTATCTCATTTTTGTACATAATTTACATTCCTAAAATAAAACCAGTAATTTCAACATGAAATATTCATAAATGTACGAAATATTTTACTAGATTATATTAATTAATTAACATTAATTAAACCCACTCCAGAAGTGTTAGATAGGTAGATAAATTAATAATTCGTATCAAATATAATATAAATATTAATGAAGTGTATTAAAAAAACATATTGATTACCAAAAACTAAAAATAAGTTTAAGTTGATGTACATTATGAATGTATTTATTTAATTTTTCGAATCATTTTCCAAATTCAATTACTTATCCAAAAAATTTTATATGAATGTTAAATTTTAATACTGATAAAGAACTGTTTGTTTCTTAAAATAAATTGATCAAACAAACATCAAGTTTTAAAATTTTATGATTACTCTAAATTTATACATTTAATAATTTTGTTAATAAATGAAGTTCTAATTTTTTTTTTAACTTTTCCTTATGAAAAGAAACAACTGAAGAATAACTACGGTAAAAACAACTGTAAATTACTAAAAACTATGCTTATGAAATATAGTATAAATTGATAACTACTATCTACGTTTGGAAATATTCCTAACTAGTTGGTCAGTATAGTTACCAATTTGTTATATTTGAAGTTGTTCATCAATAGTTTATCCAGTAACTTCGTAAATGTTTTATTACAGTACTTTATTTTCGTAAGAGATCAAATTTAAGATGCATAACAATCTATCAGTTCAATTTAATACATTTTGAGAAAGAGTATAAATTGAAAAGAAATATCCTTCTCAAGTAGAAAGAATTTTTTAACAATCGAGTAAATTTTTTGAATTTTATTAAAAAAACACTTCTCATCTTTTTTTTTTTAAGTGCAAAAATCAAAATATACACTTTTTGTGCGAAGTGCTAGTTTTAAGTTTAATTTGTAATTATTTTTGTAAATTTGTATTTAAATGTAAGCGCGTTTGCCCGCACAATATTGAATAAATAAATAAATACACGCGAAAATCAGGAGACGAAAAAGAAACCGATTGAAAAGTCAGCGTCGAGCGGCTCTCTCGGGCCGGGACGATCCCGTACCCCCGCGGCGAGTGTATCCGCGCGGCGCGGCCCCGCGAAGAAATCGAACGGAAAAAGCAATTCTAATCTCTTCTTGCTGCTACGGGCGCGAGAGCGCCGGGGCCTATGCATCGCGCGGCGAAAACCGTTCGTTCCGTACGGTTTATCCCGCGCGATCGCCACGCGGGAAAAACGATCTGCCCGCCTCGGGGGGGAATGACGAGGCCGCCGCGCATCCTAAAAGCGAATCGCCCGCTACCCGTTTTCATATCGCTCTTCTCTCCTCTCCTTTTTTTTTCTCTTTCTTTCTTTCGTTGTCTCGCGCCGTGCCCCGTCCGCACCGCCTCATTTCGCGCGCGGCGCGCTTCCTCCGTTTGTCGGGGCGGCCGATCGCCGCGGCGATATCGGGGCGGGGAAAAAACGGGAGCGAGCCAACGGAACGGAGGCGGGAGCGGAGACCGAAAGTGTAGCTGTGCGTAACGCGGAGATTTATCTTTTCAATTTTGCGCGCTGCTTTCGGACGCCGCGCCAAGGAATTCGCGATGCCGGGGGTGATACGTGGTTTAAGTGGGTTTACGCTTATTTAGGATTGAAATTAAGTGGATCGGCGCGTATTTTGAATTCAATGATGTGTTGTGATCGGGTACTATTACGTGGGATGTTTCTCTTTTTGCGATTTATATCGTAGGCTTAAATGTTTGATTTAGTGGCAATAATAATTTGTTGATGCTTAATGAGCGTTCTATATAACTATAATGGCTAGAACTTAAAAAAAATTAATTTTGAATGGTCTAAATATTTTTTGTGATCATTCGAGACCTGTCTTCTCCTAAATATTTTTTATTATTATCATCTTTCAATATCAATATATAGCGATCTCAATGATTAGAGACAGATATTGATCTACAATTAGTTATATATATGTACATATATTATGAATTGACGGCTAGGTCGAAGATGGTGTCATTTTGATTTAGGTTCAAAAAGTGTAATTTCGTTTCTGATTGAAAAAGGTACCATTAGAAAAAAATGTTCGTTTGTAAATTTGTAGTAGCAGCTGTGAAAATAGTGATTGTTAATGGATAATATAATGAAATATGATTGATGTTAATCATAAGGGGTTGATTTAAAATGAAAATGATCAACATCACTGACCAAATTAATCTTTACTCTTGTGATTAAACACATTAAAAATTACAATGCACAAAAAACAGTTACCTTACTTCTTACTTTTTTTCAATTTTTTTTAACTTCCCTGTTACAAAATTAAGCATAAATTTGCCCATTATCATTAATTTTATTCTAAATTAACCAGTTCTGACCAACTTATGGTTAATTTTCTACCAGTTTTTTTTCTTTTCTTAGCGATTTGCTCTGATGGTAGCAGGATATTCGAAACGAAAACGATCGATAATACACACAGCAACCAACGCTCAATTCAATCAGAAGCAACCATCACTCACTCGACTGACACTAACGGACGTCTGGCATAATTAAGACAACTTCTCAATCGAAATTAGCGATCCGTCAGATTACGCTGTGAGACTGACGTGTGTTTGTTTTCATGCTTATTACGCACAGTGGCGCTGAGACTACCGATCTCTTACCCGATCGCCCGCCCCGATAAACGACCTTCGATACGCACGGCCTCATTGTACCGCGAACGGATCATTACGCGCTTCCGTTCAAAAACTTACGCCCCCCTCTACCGATTGATATCTTGACTATGGGTAATATTAAGGCGGCGCGAACCGTTGTTACCGTAACGCACGAGGGATCGGCAGTGACGATCATCATTGAACTGCTGAATCCCCCACGCTTGGTTACGTACATTAATTGCTAAAAGATACTACTTTTTCACTATCTATTAAATTTTACAATTATTTTACTGTTCAGTAAATTATTTTAATGTTCATTGCAAACTAGCTACAATAATCAATTTTTGCTTGTTTAGGCGAAGAAAAAAGTGATTATGTTATTGACGTTTTGCATTTCTCTTCAGGTTTAATTATTTATTTTCTATCTGAAGTCGAATTAATGAAATTTTACAAAAATTTAGTCAGAATAGTTTCACTAGTTAGTGATTAGTTAGAACACAGATTAGTTTGTATTAATTTTACTAGTTTTTCACTAATTCAACTTTTAAGGGTTAGTTCATTTGTATATATCAAGTGTTCTTAAAAAAATTTTTTAAAGAAATTACTTTTAATTTTTATTTTTATATAAAAGTACTCATAATCCTGAAATTAAGGATTATATTCTTATTTACTTAGCTTATAAAATCTCCTTAGCTCCAAAAAAAGGAAAAGTCCAAAGCAAAACTCACGTGTCAGTGCAGCACGAAATGAGAAATCACGCAGCTTAAAAAACTCACCTGGAACAAAAAGAAAACACGTGGCATTAACAATCGTGCGGCCGGGATGACGTCGCGCAAACAAACGAAACTCAATTAAATCGCGTCCGAATGCAGCGTCACGATCGGCCAGGCACGAGCCGGCCGAGCGTATCCAGGAGCTCGCGCATCTCCGGGGGCACAACAAATCACGCGAGGCGAGGAAAAAAAGGCGCCCGACCCACCGTAAATCAACGGCGATCGAGTGTGCGACTCGACAGCGGGGTAGGTGCGCAGGTCGCCCAAGTGCTAAGGTCAGTTTACTCAAGAATCGGCCGCTGGCGCTACATAATCGTGTCAAGGGCGCCCGTGTTAAGTCCCCCACTCCCTTTCGCTTTAAGCGAGTGGGAAACGGAGATGCTAGGATCAGCTCAAGCATTCAGTTGGTTCTATCTCATGATGATTTCTGGGTTTGGTGATTTAAAGGAGCAGATGTATTTTTTTTTTTTTTTCAAAAATATTTCAATTTATGGAAAGTCCGCGTTGAGAGGAAAATGTGGAAGTCATTTAAATTGTTAGTGGTGAAAATACTGCGTAAATAAATTTTGTCGGTAGCAATTAATAAAACGAAATTCAAACGTACTATCCCTTGTATGAATTATTATAAAAAAATGGTAATTTCAGAATTTATCTTCACCTCGGTTTCCGTGATTTACAGCTTAGAATAATTTACACGGGAATTTGTGTTTCGCGAATTTCGCATCCCGAACAATAATCACGCTGGAAAAATTAGCTAGAAAACTTACTGCTACATCCACACGTGTCATTATCACCTGTCAAACATTCACGCCAAATAATCAAAACGCAATTACCGTAAAATCAATTCCAACGGTAAGCTACACGTGTTCAACGCGAAAAGGACTAATCATTGATTTTTGTGCACGTCTCTCGGCTGCCAATAAAAGGCAGATAGCAATCTCTCACCGTCAGCTCAACCGGCAACGATCCGCAGATGCCGGCCGATAAGAGCCGCAGCCTGCGGGCGCCTCTTTCTTCGTGAACCACGAGAAAATATCGGTCGTTCCGAGATAGAAATGTGAAAGAAAGAGCCAGAGAGAGAGAGAGAGAATGAGAGAGACAGATAAAGAGAGAAATAACGAGAGAGAGAGAGAGAGAGAGAGAGAGACAAATAAAGAGAGAAAGAACGAGAGAGAGAGACAAATAAAGAAAGAACGAGAGAGAGAGAAAGAGAGAGAAAAATAAAGAGATAAAGAACGAGAGAGAGAGAGAGAAATAAAGAGATAAAGAACGAGAGAGAGAGAGAGAGAACACAGAGAAATACAGTGCGAATGAGAGAGAAATTTATATATAAAAGAAAAAGAGAGAGATGTATATATGCAGCACAAGAGAGGGAGGGAGAGGGAGGGAGAGAGAGAATGAGCGAGAGATACAGCGAGAATGAGACAGATGAATGTATATGTATATATAACAGAACAAGAGAAGAAGAGAGAAAGAGAGAGAGAACGAATCCAATGCCCTGCGGACTTTTGCTCTCTTGCGCATTATGAATGAGCGATCGGCGATCGTTCGAATAGCGTTTTGTTAGAAATCGTACGGAGAGAGAAGCCCATTTGGAGCGACATCGGGCAACCGGTCGTCTCGCGTGCCGCGTCGATTGAAATTTATGGATCGACCGCGCGAGGAGCGGAGAGCGCGAAAGCCACCGGCGCGCGCGCGGGGGCTGTTTTCCTTTTGTCGGCCGATCGCCGATTCTCGTTACCGATTTGTCTTTACCTACTTTCGCGCAATATCCGAGGCCTTTTTTATGCGGGGCGGCCCCCCCCAACGGGGGGGGGGGAATGGGGAATTACGCTGCTACGAGGACGCGAGGCATCGCCGTGGAGCGACTTCTTTTTGTCAGGGATCAGTTCGGCGGGCGGCTTTCTCTTTTGATTTCGAAAGTTTTTGGAAAGACGAGGATGACGGCGGAATGGGAGCACCGGGATCGCGTGCAAGTGCGCTTTTTATCGGGTAACAATTGCTTTTTACATTAATTTAACAAGAAGTACTTTCAATTAGTTGGCCGGGGACAGTGGGGCATGGGTGGGAAGCGGGGCAAGACGAGCAATTGAAAAAGAGATTTATTTTCGGTAAAAAACACCCGAGAAAATTTATTTTTAAAAATTGCTGTGTTACTTATAATTATGGTTTTATACGCTTCGATGTGCACATCGTTTACCAAATCATTTTTTATTGCATTATAGGTATTTAATTTTTTTATTGATTAATTATTTAGATAGGTCTAATTTTGTACGGTTCTTCATATAAATATATATTTTAAACCTTGTGATGTTTATTTATAATAAAAAAACAATTTAGGGTGCACATCTAAATTGATACCATTATACTTTTCATTTCACATTTGTGCAACTAATAATTTAATTGGCGTGTAAACTTGGTTTTGTAATGATTGCAAAAGAAAAAAAATAACGAACTATTCGTGCTTTTTAATTTCCATAAAAAATCTACACCGTCACCAAGTGCAATCTACATCCTACACCATTTCATTACCCCACAATGTAAACTATACTACCAATGCTAAATACTACTTAATTATTGTGTAGATTGCTAACTAAATAGCCACTCGAAATTAATAATTCCCAGAAAAATTTAATGAATTACGACCAAAATAGACATTTGATACTTCTAAAATGTTGACACTGAAAAGTTTGCATTCGAAAAATCTCCTTCAGTCATCAGATTGATCGCCCGGCCAAACGAAAGATTGCGGGTTCAGTGAACTCCAGGTCGGGTGTTCGCCCATCGATCCTCCCAACCGAGATTCGTGCAGTTATTCTCGGTTGTCGAGAGTACAAATGATTCGTTGGTGTATCTTGAATAAAAACTAGACGAAGTTCGAAAATGACTTCATATAAATTTAAGAATTGGAACATTTGATTGAAATAATTTAATGCACGTCATTTTTTACAATCAATTATGGGAAGTTCATTAAAATTAGATAAATAGTGCACAATCAGGAGCCTGTTCCAAACAATTAGACACCCAGGTCTTAAGTGGCTTAGGTATATATAAAATGAAGATGCCAGATCCGCTATAGAAGGAAATGTTTGAATGTCCACTTGGTGATAAATTTACAAAGTAATATTATGTGCTGTACTAATAAGAACACATCGAATAAATATTTGACGAATTCGACTGTTTCTACTTACAAGCATTAAATGAAACAGAAATTGCTTTAGTTTTCTTATAAATGTTTGCATCAAAGTAAATAGTAAACATTATACATAATAAATTTAAAATATTACAGATTTTTTTATCTGCCAATGTGTCAAATCATATTAAGATATAAAAATGAAGATCGAGAAATATATTTCATTTTGTACTCGATTTACACAAATCGAACGAATTATATTTGAATAATATTGAATTCCCTATATGACTTAAATTGAATTCCCTATAGTGACAAGATGAATGAATAAACTGCGTTATTAGTAAAATGCACATTTTATAAAAGACGTATAATTAAAGTTCGCATATTTAAATTTGATTAGCTCGTACTAAGACCTCCCCATCTTTACTCAATTAAGCGCTCGACTGCAGCCGCGCAAGGAGCGAATCGCCGGGGCGCAGTAAACATTTGACATACAATGTTGCGCTCGCGGAGAAAACGGAGCGGCGTGACTTTTTAGCTCGGCCCGCGGACGAAAATAAATATAGGCGGGCATTGATTGGATGATAAATTCCCGTGCAAACGAGGAGAGAGGGGGTCGTCGCTGCGGCCGCGCGCCTCGTTAGGATGCAAAGAAACACTGCTGGCGCGCGCTATTGAGCACCGTCACCGCGAAAATAAATAATCGCCTCATGTATATTTCATCGGGACGAATCGGGCGCTTTTCGGTCGGCCCCCTCGTCTTTTTCGTTCCGCCGCCGATCGATCGAGCGCCGGGGCGAATTATCATTTCCCGCGTTTCGCGACGCGCGCGTGTACACCGATTCCGCGCCGCGCGGGGCAACGAGTTTTCGCGGCGGTAATTGCCGCTTGATCCCGCGGGATTATCTACGCACTTGAAACGGGACGCTAATCTCACTGCGTTACGCCAGGTGTTTCGTTATTTATTCGTTGTCCGCGAGGAGGCGCAAAGTCGACAGCTCATTTTTTATGGATGCGGACACCGGTGGGCTTTGTTGGCCCTGATTGTTCTGTTACATGGACGGACGATTTGTTTAATAGATTACTGTTTTATGGTAATCTCGCTGGGAAAGTAGGTGAGTTGTTGTGGCTTTTCGTGAAAATGAAGGTATTTTTTTACGGAAGGTTTTCGTGAAAATGTTTTGAAAATTGATCTGACTCGTTTGTTTGAAAAATCTTTCAATTGTTTTATTTATCTTTTAACAATTAATAAGAAACTTTTTCCGCAATAAAACTTAATTTTTTGTTTTCCGAAGAGACGAGAAAAGAGAAGAAATAAAAGAAAGTACATTTAATCATAATTGCATCGAGTTTATCTAATTTCAAGACCGCTAAATCTAATTATTTAAGATATCCTAATTTTAAAATGAAAAAGAATAATTATAATTCAAAAGAAAACTACTGGTAAACAATTAATATGTACTTGCTTATTAAGTAGGTACGTAATCAAATTTTTTATTCTACTTAACTATTAAAAAGATCGACTGAACCTGACTCATAATTGTCAATTAGCAAAACAAATTTTGAAAATGATATTTGACTATTCAAACTTTAAACAATCAAGCACACCTGAATATTTTATTAACCACCCCCTCTAAAACAAATAATTATTACCGCAAATACTAATTAGGTTACACCACGCATACAGATTTCCGCAATAATTGAGTAAACAATGAAATGTATGGTCAGTTCTCACAAATGCGTAATCACACATTACTGAAAAGTTTCTCTCTCTCTCTCTCTCTCTCTCTCTCTCTCTCTCTCTCTCTCTCTCTCTCTCTCTCTCTCTCTTCGCGCTGAAGTTACTGGTTCAGTACAGCCAGTAGCGCCGTCCCCCACGCCGTCTCACGAGCCCTTTGAGATTCTTGTCACTGGTATCCCCCAGGACGTGTCGACAAATGACCCGGAGCTCATCAAGAGGCTTCTCACCTTCCTGAATCTCTCGCACTTATTAAGTTTTGTCATTGACTCGCGTCCCTGGCTTGAGAGCCGCAGCTCCGGTAATGAAGGTGCCAATAACGTCCCTCGTTTCCGTGGGATTGTTTTTGGTTGCTCCTCCACTTACATCAGGGACAAGATTACGGCAGCTGCTATTCGTCTTCGCGATGCACGAGCATCAAACATTCTTGG
>JAXIUT010042356.1:0-12383 GCA_035586675.1 Eurytoma californica | reverse complement strand
ATACTTATAAAAGTTGGATAAATCAAAGAAAATTTGACTAAATGATTGTTTATATAATATCTCTTAAATGAATTTTTTAGTTATTTGTACCTATAAAATAATTTATATAAAAAATGGTATTATAAATTAATAAAAGTACTAGCAAAATTAATTTTGAGGAAGCTAATTAAATGCCAATCTATTAGCAGCGGTTTTTTTTTCTCGTGAAAAAAGGGGGAAACCGGCCTTTATGGCATTTAAATCGATTATTCCAAATGTACAGATATGTATGCATGTGCGAGTACCTCTATGTGAATTATTTTTGTCGAAGTGTATTATATTAGATAGATAAATATTGAAACCTTGTAAAAGAAAAGAAACGTTTGTATTTTAAAAATGTTTAATTTGTTAAAAATGTTCTATTTGTTTACAATTAATGTTATAAAACTGAACAAAGCGTTTTATTAAAAACAATAAAAGCAGTGATCTTGTATCAATGTGCAAACAAACAATCTGTTATTTTGTGGTCAGCCAATTTAATTAATGAAGTCAATAAATTTGTTTCAATTTGCATATAGCAGTTCTATATCATTTCTATAAATAACTATTAACTATAACGAGACAAATGATGAAATATTTTTTAAATACAGGATAAGACTTATAAAAATGACAGTAGTACATTTCAATGTTCTTATAAAGTATCATTATTGAAAAATTTACAGTAGATGTTTAGAAAATTTACTAGAAATGTAGTAAAATTACTTAAATTTCTAGTAAGTTTTACAAGACACTATTTACATTTTTCGGATAATGTCAATCTAAGAAGACAGTAAACCAGTAATTTTTTATCGGATTTTTTCTCCATCAATTTTCTTGCACGGCCAATTGATATTATTCATGTCTTTTTCTTATGCAACTTTTATTTTATCGATCATCAGCGTACAAAATTTTATATATTAATAATCTACAATTAATGTAACGAATGAAAACAATCCCCTATCTTTCACATTAATGGATGCAGTTTCTAAACAAAAAAGAAACTCAAAGTAAAGATTTCTCGTCTGACCAGTGCAGTGCCCTCTCTACTGCTCGCCGGTAAAAAGAAAAAGTTACAGCGCTACAGGCAGACAATAACCCCCTAATCGGATTAGTAATTGCCGCGCGTCCAAAATACACGAAATTACGCGATTACGCTCCGACCGCAAATCGCATTTGCATAATTTTCGTCCGCTCATACGGCAATTCCATTACACCCACATCCCCCTCTAAACGCGAGCGCAAGCCCGATAGCCGTCCGTCGGAAGAGCGGAGAAAGAAAAAAATCGCGACCCTCCCGCCCGCCCTCTTCATTACTGAAATTATCGCTCGGCAAAGGGCTCGCTCTCGCGATACGTCATCGGCGAAAGTGCATCCTCTTGCCGGCGGCGGCGGAGGTCGAGGAGGGGGGTGGGGGCGGGGGGTCGCTCGCTCCCGCGGGCCGGATCGATGACACCGCAGCGCGCGCTGCGAGGCTGCCGCGTGCGAGCACCGGGCTATCTATAACATCGCGCGCTAGCCCCCGCGCCGCGCGAACTAAGAATTGGGTTAGCTCGATTATCGACTGCCGGACTCGGGGTGCTCCGCTCCTCCTCTCCGGGAGCGCGCGCGCGGGGGCGGGAGGCGGCCAGCCAGCCGAGTTCGCGCACCTGACACACGTCTTTCATTAGGCATAAATCGCCGAGCCATTGGGATTCATTACTTATTCGCGTTACCGCGCGCGGTTTCCGCAGTTTTATCGGCTCGAGCAGGCGACTTCAAATTGATCGATCGCTCATCGAATTTTTTAAACTTTCACGCTGAGCGAGAGATGGTGATACTCAGAGTTTGTTTATTTATCTTTACCCTTCTTTTCTTTCAGCGGTCGGATATTTGGAGTGGTTGGGGAGAGGAGCTAAAAATAAAGGGTTTTTCTTTTTTTTTTTTAACGAAGTTAACTAATTTCAGCCAATTACGCTCGCAATTACGAGCTGCGACAGAAATACCGCGCTGCTCCGTTAAATCGGGCCTCGGCGGCCGAGGGCATCGCTATCGATTCAGCGAAAACAAGGAAATCCTCGCGGATAAGAGTCGTCGATCCTCGGGTGAATATCGAATTCAGTCGTTTTCGCGGCTTGGCCTAAAATTTGTGCCACCGATGCTACTGAAGTTTCTTTTAATAAAACTTTCTCGAAAAGATTTCGTTTGTTTTCAGAAAATAATAACAAGATAAATTCAATAAAAAAATCTTTGTCAGGCTTTTTGGTCACATTATTTTAATGACTGAATTTAAATATTCATGCGAAAAAATTGTTCATGCGTATAATAGTTACTTGAATTGCGCGACCATCCCTTGATTTGCAAAAATATTCAGTATTCTAATTTATGTGCTATAAATTCTCTTTGCATGATAAAAATTCATATTTAATAAAGAAATGACCAAGGAATTTTTTTGACCAGATAGCGTTATGATTGTATTACTGAAAGATATATAAATTAATTTGGACAATCTGTTTTCTTTCTATTACAATTTCTTTTTTACTAATTGGGTTAAAGCTGCGATAATTTATGAGGAATTTAATAAATAAACAATATTTCGATAAAACCTGAAGAATATCATGTGATCGATATTTAATTTATTAATATATTATAAAACTATTGATAGATGTAAATAACACCAGTAAATAGTATTGCAGTACTTGATTAAAGCCCGAGAAATGTAATACATAGAATAGAGGCGATAAGCAACAGAAAATATTTTGAAAATTACGTGGTCTTAGGTGAAGAGAAATGGTTTACCTCGGAAAAATCTCTCCAAACATTGCAATCCCGCAACAATACGAATCCAAACGGACAATCCGAACACAATTTACCAACGCGTATTATACTTGCTCGGAAGACAGGTAGAAAAATAACCCTCATGAAAATGAGAGTTCGCTCTGAGTAATGATTTTGCGCGCTGGATTTTTCTTCGTTACGAATTCCCCACCGACAAAAGGCCAGTGCGTACGTGCACTTCAAACGAGAGGAAAGAGGATAAAGACGCCTTCGTCCCAGTAAGCCAGCGCGCAATTCGTTAATTTTACTTTCGTTTTTCCTCTCGGCGAGCTCCATTTTCCTCGGAAAGAATAGAATTCAAGACGAGGACGAGATGCTTAAGACACTGGGGCTATCGATCCACATTTTTCAGCATATTAAAGCTTCTGCCAACTATATAATCTTTTCTAGTAATTTTTTCCTTTATCCCTCGGCTACATCGTTTCTTTTTCTAATCTTGTGAATTTATGAGTCTCAATGGAGATTAAGGATGGAAAACCTCTTTCCTTTATTTTACAAAGGAGAAATTCATTTTTACAACTTCTCCAGATGCATTTATAGGTGATAAAAATTTTAAAAACGTCGCACATGTCAGTGATTTCACATCAATTCAAATGTTAGTTTTTCTACTAAACTACTGAGAAAATATACTAATCTTTTTATTAAAACAAAGTTTACAGCGGTTCTTGTAACAAAGGAACAAAGGGCAGTTTCTGAAATAAACGATTTAGCGGTCACAATAGATAAAAATAAATAAAAAAAAAAACATGAATAGGAGTCAGATTTCAAACGGGAACAATGCTTATTTTCTCAGGACGAATCAGATATTTGTGCACACCAAACAGTCAAATGCCACGTAAGTAGTTTCGAGTATAGTCTTCCATCCTACGTGTACTCATTCCAGTGAAAGTGGAGAAAAGGAAGAAGGGGATGTTAGGCCAATATCTAAGAGACACTTTACTGCGGATGAGAAATACACCGAAGGGAGTCCGGAAGTAAAGAAAAACGGCTTTCGTCCGTGATCGAATAAGAGATGCTGGACAAGGAGGAGAAAGGCAAACGACTGCGAGAGAAAACGGGATTTGATATTGTTGTTTGACCAATTGTCTAATTTTTTATTAAATATTAACTATGATTATCAAGAGCGTGATGTAAATACTAAAAAGGTAGGTCGAGTTGTATTCAATTCCGGAAATAATTTTTTTTACTCATAAAAAAAGTTAAGTTTATTACTGATACATTTTACTTATATTCAGATAACAAACATTTTACCATTACTAATTGTTATATAATGAATGAGCATACAAAATAAATCAAAATACAGATTTGAATAAAGTCTTGATGAATAATAATGATTCATTGCTAATTTCCATTAAATCTCGTTTTCCATCACGCAGATTGAACATTGTTTTATATTTTTATAGAAAATTCATGACCACATAAAGTATACTAATAACTTATACCCAATTGTAATCATAATTCTAGAATGTCATGTCTTAAAAATCGGTCAGTTTAACACCGATTTTTTAAACATTTAAAAAAGTAAATAAAAACAAAAAATCCAAGGAAATTAATCGTTTCATGGAGATCATTCGCATTTCAATGTAAAGTTATCCCCTGCATTTCTGCCCGCAGGAAGTTCCTCCAATCGATAGAGGCGCTGCACCTGCAGTATTACGAATTTAACTACTTAGACCTAACAGCGTTAAATCAAGAGAATCCACAGAGACTAACATACTTTATGGGCGAAAGCTCCGCCGATACTTATAGCGGTGCTCGCGAACAACCCATTAACTCCATTAATTTCTCCGAAGTCGGGGCGAACTCCAGTCTGCTCTCGCTTGGTCTCGATCGAAGAGAGCCTAGCTCGTTCCGCGCGTGTACGGAAAGTGTAACGAGAAAAAAACAGCGCGAAGGAATCCCGAGGAGTTAAGGGGAGAGAAAAGCGAAGGGCTCGCGAACTAGTCGATCGGAGTCTCCCGCAGTGTCGTGAGAACATTCCGCTTACGCCGCGCCAGCCGTCGGGAGGTGTGCCTCGTGTTATCACTTGATAACGCAAACTAAGTGGGATAGCTCCCGCGGGGTAGAGCGAGGATCCCGTCTTGCGCGCCGTGCAGGGCTCGGGCGCTTACGGAACGGGGCGGAGGGGGTGGGCTCTCATCAAAGGATCACCGTTAACCGTGAAGCTGCGGTACGTGTCGCCGAACGCTTTCTTAACTTTTCTCACCGCCGAGGCACACATCGGGCTAATGAATATTCGCCGGAGAGACCAAATTTTCTCCACGATCATTGTAGTACGCGAGGTAACATTTTTAGTTGATTTCAGGTTTCATTCAAATCGAGATACAAAAGTGTTAAAAACCAAAAAATTAATTGAGCAAATTCATGTTGGAAATGGTTTTAATTAAATTACCAGTTTCAAAGATCTATAGTCAATTAAACGAACTGAATATTCATTAGATTTATAAAAAAGCAGCCGTACCTTAACGAATTTGAAGATGTTATTTACCATTGCAGTTTTGTTCACGCTGAAAAGAATATTTTTTTAAAAAGCACTCCAACTAATATTCTTTTATCAATTATACCATCTTGAATATACCCCTCGAGCAAAAATAAGACGCAGTAGAGCCCTATTCACGTACAGCAGCGAGTCGAAATTGACGATGCATTACCGGGGCTAGTGCCCGGTTCGGTGCGAGCCCATCGGAAATAAAATAATGTAACCGCGGCTCGAGCTAAGCTCCTTAAAGGGAGAAAAGAGCGGGCGAAAGGTATATAGCCTTCGATCCCCGGTATCCTAGATACCTAGAGCGAGCGACCATCATCTCGCCAATTTCCAGTCTCTCTCTATCTCTTCCTCTTTCTTGCTTTCTCTCTCCTTCGCTCTACCCGGCAAAAGTACGGCACCGGCGAGCGCGCGCTTGCGCGACCCTCTATAATCGATAGCTATTAGAATTACCGTGGGAGCGCACGTTATTGGCCGACGCGGCTGCACAGCGCCGCTGGCTTAAGTGGCAATTGCCTTTGTCCGCTAGGCCAACATCTTGCCCCCGTGCGCCGAACCGTCGCCTCTCGCACCCCCTCACCCTTCCAACACTCCTGCGGCGGAACTCCCGCCAATCGCGCGCCGCACTCGCATGACTCCCTAATTAATGGCGATCGTACGCTCTGATTTTCGAAAGGCTTCGAGATTTATACGAATCGACGGGTCTACTGAAAAAACGAGGATTTAAGACAGCGAGGATTTTTTTTAAACTGTTTTGGCACGACAGGTAAAGTGGTTCACGTACAAGGAATCTTCTGTCATTGCTTGTTAGACTGCGGTAAATGATTGAATTTAAAAAAAATTGATCCCTCTAGCTAGTGAGAATTTTTTTTAAATATAGAGTCTGAAGGCGTCCGTCTGTTTCTACTTTCATATGTTAATCGTAGGGTGTAATAGAAACTACCTTTTAAAATGCATTTCTCTCCTTACGTGAGAGCTAAATTTTACTTGAATAATACATTTCTTCATGAGCTAAATGATAGTGCGAGTTTCTTAATCTTACTTTGCAATTTTAATTGAGATAAGTTTTGGATTTCTTCTTTGTATGTATTTACAATTAGTTGTACGTTTCTGCATAAGTACATATTCATTTTTCCGTTCTCACTATTATTCAAAAATTTATGTCAATTCAAGCTAATAAAAATATTATCCTGTATAATATTAGTATTTGCTTGCTTTGTAATTTTTGGAGAAAATATACAAATTAAATACTTATTTTGATCAGTTTTTTCGGAAAGGTGTATGAAACAAAAATAATAATTGAACAGTGCAATTTCATTTATAGTCGCTGAAATGCTTATAAACAACAAAAGTTGTAACAGAAACAGTTTTGTTATTCCACGCATCTAAACAATTTGTGCACGTGTCGCTATTTGCGTAGAAGTGTCTGCTGAGTTCCAAGTTCCGTCATTAGAGAAGACCCAAACTAAGGTTCGTTAGCCTTATCCTTGATCGTACAGTAAGGGAAACAGAAAGTCAGAGAGTGCATAATTCATTACAACAGTATACTTATATAGTATCGTCTACATATCACCCTGCTGAGTAAAAAATCGAACCTCCACCTTATTTCGTTATCATTTTTACGTTCATTATTAATATTACGAAAAATAAGATTTATGAATGCTATATTTAAAGTGTAAAATGGCTAAATCAAACAGAAATCGGATAAGGGTAAGCGAGTCGGAATATGTTAAAACAAATGTCAAAAGTTGAGTTCAGATAGGAAATATAATACATATCTAAAAGGTTAAGGTAAAAATTTTTCACGAAGATTCTTCTCCGATATTTCTCACTTTTTATCTCCAACGGAGTTCCTTCTGTACATGACTAATCCACTTTTCCCTCGAACCTCCTTCCAATCTTTCCTTCGGCTTTATCTTGAATAATAGTCACTGATTTTCTCTTCTACGTAAACTAATTCACTTCCTCTCCGGGTCGGCGGCTGTCCCTGGAGACGAGGCCGAGACAACGTCGGGAAACCGAAGACGAAAAGCTCCTGATGCGCTCCAGAGTCGGCCATTAATTAGTGCCGCTGTTGACTCTCGTTACCGCGGTATCTTATGCCCTTCCATTTTATACCTCTTCCCCAAAAACCCGATATTCGATTGGCGAGATGAATTACTCACAGGAGACCATAGCTACATGACAGCATTATACGCTCTGATAAATGTCAATATACTATGTACGTGTCGGTAATGTACATCTGGCTCGATCTCCCATTCTGTGCACCTCTTTCTCGCCTTCGCCTTCGGAAGGGTATGCGCGCAATGTTTCGAGCCATTTGCTCTTGTTCCCGCAGTATCACGCGGACCACTTCATAGCCCCGAAATGTTCGATTGTCGATGAATTACTCGCTCGAGAATACCGCTACACGCGGATAATGTGGGTCACCATTGTACGAACCGTGAATTCTGCCTCTCTCCCTCCCTCCCCTCGTCCCTCTCTTCCCTCAAAATCTAATTTCAAAGTTAGGTCCAGAAAATCTATATGCGAAGTTCTCATTGTCGAACTTTACTTATTTACCACATTTAACTATTTGTTCTATTTTTTTTTCGCGGTTGTCTTAACCGTGAAAGAGTATGGTCGTAAATTCATTAGAACCTCGTGAAAAAATTAGAAAACTTTTCTGATTTATGACTTTTATGAAATAATAACAAATTATAAAAGTAAAATTACAAACTTTGATTTACGCTGCCTGATGTTGTTTACGAGTAATTCTCGTAATCACAAATGTAAACCACTGCACAATTCGGTTTCGCAGTTTATCTAGTTTCCTAATCCTACAAGAAACAACGGATTTGATATTTAACATTAATTAATCAACCGCTTAAAAACCATATTTTACGTATTTGAAAGATCTTTTTGGAAAAAGTAAATGTCATCGGCCTTTGAAATGTTATCCTTAGAGCAGCGTCGCACAGTACTCGTTCGAACTCAAACTGGCGATCTGCAATCTTTACCTAAAGTGTACACGTATGCGCGCGTATTTATGTGTTCCCTGGCAATTGTCCTATCTGACACTGCGCATACGTTTAGGTTTGCGTGTAGGTGTACACGTACTTGTGAGCTCGCGCGCGAGCACACAAGAGCGAAGAGCGAAACGACGTTGATTTATCGAGGTGCCCAGTGTCTTGTCGACTCGACGGCTATAAATGCAATCGCTGATTACGTAAGTACAGAGAAACATTGGATGTACGCTGCACGAGTGCATTGAGACGATAGGACGCGATGTTTTGCAGGCTTTATTTTCATGGGATTGTCGAGCAATTGCGCCAGGGATTGCCGAAGCGTGGATTTCACACAACAAATGCATTTGCCGAAATAGGCGCAAAAGTTTGAAACGGCAGAGCCTTGTAATGGAAATGACGGGATTGATTTTAGCTTTAATCGCGCGATCACACCTTTTATGCATATTCGTCGTGCAGTTGTTTCGACTAATAGGAGCTGCGCACCTAGAGCACACGCGTGATCGTTATGCCAATGGAGTTTTTTTGTTCTTTTCAAAGTTAAACCAACAATGAGGAATCGAAGCTTTAATTAATTCGAGCTGAAATCCCAGGGAGATTCTTTATAGCTCATCCGAGATAATTGAACTTGACCCGTCGATAGAATCCCCGTGTCGATAACGAACGTTCTAATACGCCAATTATTGTACGTTTGTTGTATCTTATAACGAGCGCCAGCCAACGTGCCAAAATGACGAAGAGGGAGTGCGGACGATTCGCCCAGGACTTCCTCCGCAGCGACGTTGCAGCTAATTGATACCGAGAGATGTGATAACCTCGCTCCCGAACATCGGGTCATGCACCGTAAAAATATTTTTCCACTAAAATGCACCTGGTTTATATTTTAAAAAATCATTTGGCAAATAATATTTGCAATGTTTTAAGTAGTATAATATCTACCCATAACTTCAGATGTAACGTTATCTACGAAATAAAGCATCGAGAATATTATGTGAGAATGTTGTCATTCTAAAAAAAATGGAAAAAGTTTAGATGAAGCTTTTTGCAGAAAAGCGAGATATTTTAATTTAGCGAAACTTTTAATAAACTTTGAAGCGAAGTTTGAAAAAAAAAATAAAATATGAGAAACGAGGAGCTCAGTCATCAGCAGAGGAGTACGCACTTTGGTCATTTGATCTCGGTAAATTTGAATAGCTGTGACGACCACTAGCTATTCAGCCACGTGCACGCGTTTATCGGGGAAGAGGGGAAGAAGCAAGCGAAACGACGGTCACACACGAGCTTTCGGATATTGCGAAGAGATCGTACGTACGTATGTGCGTTTCTGCGCTCAACGACGATCCCGCGTTTGATGATAATCGCGCGCATATACGCCGCGCTGTTGGTTAAGCGTGAAAACGGGCAGGTAATGTCGAAATAGTGATAAGACTGTTGTGGGTCGTCATTACGCCTTTCGAGCGAATCGCTCTGTATTTTACAGGTGTAATTAAACGATAAATGATAAGCCAGTTGTCACTCAAATAGTCAAACACTAACTTGACAGTTATTGTTATTTGAATCTGACTAAAATAACTGATACTTACTAAAAGTTACAGTTTAAAAGTTTAAATTTCCAAAGTGTAAAAAATTTCAATTGCTATCAAGGTACAGTGTTAAAATTGTCCAAATTTCGAACAATGAAAATTCCATCGAAAAAGATGAAGGCCATAAGCGTCGAAGCCCGCTTGGCTCATTTTCTCAAGCGCCCCCATTCAACTATCTCCTGGCATCTCAGCCCCGGCTCCCACCCGCCGACCGTACATCACGAGTTCTCGGTGTCTCCGCGCCGAAAGCGTCGTGTGCACATGCAAAGCGGCAGCTTCCGCTCGGCGTTACCCGCAATTTCGAGCGGCATTCGCCTATCCTCCATCCATCTATCCATCCATCATGCCCAAGGGATTCCCTTTGCCAACGGAAGGAGGCTGCTGGGTACAATACAATCCAAGCGCAGTCGAAAATTCCGGCGTTGTGTACGTAGTATTCGCCGGCGAGGCTGCGTAGCACGGCGCAAAATTGAGACGCAAATTGAGATGGCGCGCGCCCGGGCCACGAGCGGGCTGAGCCCGCAGAGAGACGTCGAATTTTCTGCAAGTTGTACGGGCGCCGGGATCTTGTACCTGAGGGCGCGCACGTGGATTTGTTAGCTACACCTCCGCGAGGAGTTCGCGGTGTTTACGCAAAACCGTTAGAGGTAAGAGACTATTCAGCTTGTCTTGCTTCGCGCGTTTTAGTGCACGGTAGTTTACCTACATTTCTAGCTTTTGATCTTATGTTTTACTACTGATACTATTTCGGAAGTAGAACATTTTTTTGGGCAAAAGATAATTGGAAATGTCGTAAGCGATAAGACGTTGGACGATTTTGACATCACGTGACCAGAAGATTACTTCTCACTTTTCCTGTTAAACAAATCATAGTTTAATACTGTATTTCAATTTTTATCACATTACCTGGAATTTATCTATTATTTTCACGTTCACGAATTTTAAAGGTAAACTTCGTTATAATTTGCAAGGGAGTATTGCGATATAAAGTTGTATCCGTCTATTAGACGTAAAAAAGGGGTCTCTTTTTGTGATTCCGCTTGAGTGTAAAGGGCTTCATTATGAGCTTCCAAAACAGTTAGTCGATTAGCCTTAATCGATAAGAGTCACAATTGGAGTGCTTGAGTGATGAAGCGGTCAAAAAAGACCTAGCGCAAAAAAGGGTGGCGAAAGCCATTTTCCCGCATGACAGGATAAAACAAAATAGATTTTGGGATTAGCTCCCGCCGCCTCTTATCTGATTATATCTTTATTTTTATTAACTGACTTAAGCATTTATTCTTACGCTATCCTTATATTTATTTCTGTATTTTATGTGTATTTCTTATTTGCGCATTCGCCATCTACATCGACTCCTTTTTTCCTCCTATTTTTATCCTTATTCCTGAGTATGAATTAACGTACTCAGTTATCAATACATTACCAAATTGCACTGTGGATTGCTTTTAAAAATTCTTAAATAGTTTGTAAGACATTAAAAATGATTTTTTCAAATGACTACTCAGAAAATGTTTCTGTAGATATAGACGTGATAATAGTTTCTCGTGTCCCCACTTCGAATGTACACTCTTGTACATCAGATGTTAGCTTCGCTGGTATTTTACGAGGTCAATGTAAGCGATTTTTCTCTTCTAGATGTTTATAAAAGCACGTCATGTACGTTATGAGCTATAAATACGGCCCATCCGTTCTTTATGGTTATTTTAAGAGAGGTTATCAGTCGAAAAGTTATTTTCTTTTCTTCATCATTCAAATCAATACCATTTCTTTGTTTTTTCCAATTGAAGCTTAAATTTTTTTTTTTTTTGCAAAGCTTCTTTTATCGAACGACGTTGTTTGAAATCTGATGATCGTAAATTGCATGTCAATAAGGAAACAAAATAGTTTTCAGTTTTTCTTATTTCACTATTTTAAAGATTAACGCACAGAAGAAGTAGTATATCGTGTACTAAGGGCACAAAGCAATGGTTTCATGAAGAAGAGAAAGTAAATATATTAATAATCGTCGCAAACTGATCCTGATCAAAAAAGCATTTTTTCATAAATTTTATTTGACGCAATAAAAACATTGAATATAAATTAGTCAAAAATAATAAAATGGAATGAATTATTTTGCAAACATTGCAGCCCTAGTTCGATCGATACAGGGAACAAGTGATCTATGGCTGAACAAAAAAAATAACAGCACCGCGCTAATGAGAAATTCCTAATCGGAGATCCAAAATAAACCGAAAAAGATTCGCCGCGAGCGGTGGTTCGTATTGCAGAGAAAAAACTCCCCCTCGAAAAAAAGTAGTCAAGGCCCTATTTTACTCCGGCCGGGCAGTAGCGGCCCAATAAAAGTGCGAAAGCCCGTATCGATAAAAGGATCAGGCTTCACGCGACGGCCCGCACGATGGCCGATTACGCCTCCCGTTCCGATTTGCCCGTTAAGCGCTACAATGGTGCGAGGGTCGTTTAAAAAAATATGTATATATA
>JAXIUT010042325.1:0-12387 GCA_035586675.1 Eurytoma californica | reverse complement strand
CGTTTAGTCACGGTTTAAAAATTAACATAGAAACCTGTAGTGTTACACACGATCTGGAGGACATATAACATCCCCGTTAAAAAAACTGTTTTCTATAGAATTAGTAGACAATGTGATCACTTTTGGACGACATCCAGATTGCACCATTTTGGTGACTGGCAAGCTACCTGAAAAAAGGGAAAAAGTTATTAGTAAAATACATTTTCGAATTGAAAGGGAAAAATGCATTAGCTCCAATGGAATCGAGGACGATGTTGTTTACCTAACAGATGGAAGTCAAAATGGAACTTTTGTAAATAGAGCAAAAGTAGGAAAAGGAAAGACGATAGTATTAGTGAATAATGATCTAATAGCTGTTGCAAAGTCTGAATACAGTGGTAACTTTACTTTTTTTCTTTTTGCTTTTCTAATCTATTATTATCCATTTATCCTGGTTAATTTTTATGTTAAGTTTATGTATACATGAGTACAAGTGGCTACGATAATTCATTTCTACCAGAAGAATTAAAGGACAAATACGCCATTTCAAGAACATTGGGTGTTGGTGCCTGTGGAGAAGTAAAGTTATGTTTTTCCAAATGTGGCATTGCTTTAAAAAAATTTGCAATGAAAATAATATCTAAAGCAAAAATAACTCCAACGGATCATAAAAACTGGCAGAAAGAGGAACAGCATACAATGAATGAAGTGAATATATGCAAAAGGCTAAAACACGTAAGATTCTTTTAAACATAAGTGATTTAAATGATTCCATGTGATAAAATATATGTTAATCGTATTAATAATGTATTTAGCCATGTATCATAAGGGTAGAAGAAGTTTTCGACTCTCCTTCAGCAGTTTATATAGTATTAGAATTGATGGAAGGTGGAGAATTGTTTGAAAGAATTAGAAAGAATAATGGTTTAAGTGAAAAACAAGCAAAATTCATTTTTTACCAAGTTGTACTAGCAGTAGCTTATCTCCATGAAAATGATGTTACACATAGAGATTTAAAGGTGAGAATTATTTCCTTATATTTCCTTCGTATTTATATCAAATTAAATCTTTGAAACGTTTGTGTTATAGCCAGAGAATATACTACTAGCCGGTCATGAAGATGAAACTATTGTTAAAGTTTCTGACTTTGGTTTATCAAAATTAGTTGATTCCCAAACTATGATGAAGACTTTTTGTGGTACCCCTATGTACGTGGCACCTGAGATATTGCTAACAGGTGGCAGAGGTTCTTACACCCGTCAAGTTGATGTTTGGAGTTTAGGAGTAATTTTGTACTGTTGCTTAAGTGGATTCACTCCATTTAATCTACATGACAAAACTCATACTCTGTATGATCAAATAATTAAAGGAATGTATAACTTTAATGTAACCAAATTTATGCACGTTTCCGCAAATGCCAAGGATTTGGTAAGAATAGATTTATAGTGTACTTATTACTATTTTTTGCAAAGTATAATCACTGTAAATAAAATATATAAATGTTTTAGATTAAAAAAATGATGACTGTAGATCCACTAAAGAGGATAACTATTGAAAAAGTTCTTGCTCATCCGTGGCTAAATGACAAGGAAATGCTTTCAAAAGCAAACAATTTATTGGGCTTGTCAAATAATGAAAATATTGTGCCCAGGAGGCCATTGAATGTTGATGCAAACCATGAAAAGTGTAAGCGCGCGCGCTTACAATGAAATGTTGTGAATGGATGAAACTTACAAACATTTTTGTTGTGAACATAGACTTATAAATTAGTTTTTGACGTGCTATTTATATAAATAAGTGAGGTAAAGAAAGAGCATGTGTGATATCAATGAATATGTTACCTTTTGATTATGACTGTTATAATTAGAACATATTGTACCTGATGATGAACAATTTGATATATTTTGTATAATAAAAGCATTTAATTTAATTTATGATAAAACTTTAATAAAATTATTTAACTAAAACTACACACATATACTGTATCACGCATCAACCACATATTGCAAAAAAATTCTTTACACAGATTTGGCATTGAATTCTCATAATTTATTTATTTATTAAACCAGAGTAATACATTGTACAATACAAAAATAAAATTACAAATACATAATAAAATCATAAAATTGTTTTCTCTATAATTTTAAAAATTTAGAGCAATTGCTATTTTAAATAGTAAGTCAAAGCTTCAAAACTTATTTATAGTGTTTTTGTTTTTCCATCATTTATCTACATTATTAAAATTAAGAAATTTAAGTTTAACATTTTTAATGAAATTTTACTCATTACAAAAATAATGAATTAAAAAATTGTTCAAATACTATTTTCTTTTTATATAAAAGTGAAAAGTAAAATTAACTTTTAAAGTAATTGTCCGACAAAAATGATAAAGGTGGTGATAATAATATTCTCTTAAATAAATAAATACATTATTAAGATATTGTACATAATTTGGGTAATTAAGAAAATTTTAATTTTTGTATAAAAATAATTTATTAAACTTCTAAATTAGTGACATAATAAATTAATTAACAAATTTTTATTTGCTTGTAGTTACAGTTACCAACTTAAGAAATAATTTCTTTCTCAAATTCCTGCATTTTTACTTTTCTTTCAGCTCCCCAGCCAAACTTGTTACATCCGTTTTTATTGACAACACGGTGACAAGGAATTAAATAACCAATTTGATTTGCTTTTACAGCTCCACCAACAGCTCTAGCTGCTGTGGGACTGTTTATCATATCAGCAACTTCTTTGTAAGTTACTAATGTTCCAACTGGAATTTTTGTCAATGCTTCCCAAACTTTCATTTGAAATGCAGTACCTTTCATGACTATCGGAACTGTTGTTACATTTTCTTTTTTATTGTTACTATAAAAAATAATTTTTATCAATTGTTTGGTTTCTTCATCTTCTTCTATTAAATGTGCACTTGGAAATTTTATTTTCAATTGATTTATAGCTTCATCTGTTGCATCATTATCAACAAATGATAAATGGCATATAGCTTTTTCATTATCATTGTTTTCAGTAACACCTATAAGACATCTTCCAAATGGACAATCATTGAATGAATAGTAAATATTGGGTATTTTGTCTATTTCATCAGATCTTGTTATTTGACATTTAATCATGTTCTCTGAAAGTGAAATATAAATGTATTTTACAATATATAAATCTGGGACTGCATGGAATAACTAGATAGGTGTACTTTTGATGTTTATGAACAATATGAAAAAAATAAATATTACTTTTACCGTTTTTTTAGTGAAATAAATAAAATTCTCTTACAAGTAGGAATTTGTTTTAAGGAATTTTCTTTTGAATGTATAATGTATAAATATAAATAAAAAATGATTACACGCTATTAACTTGTTTAATTTTGTACTTGTATTTTTTAAATTTTTGTAACTGTATAAAATGATGCAATAGGTAAATCACCTGTATTGACACCTGTTGATTTTATACTGTTGATACTTCTAATACAATAAATACTAATTAAATACTATAGGTTAAAAAGTGAACTTGTGTAAGTACATTACCTGCTATAATAGTACTTCTGGAAATCTTACCAAGTATCCACTTATATTGAATTTGCTAAAATAAAAGGGTATAAATTTAATAAAAGATGAAGGATGTCAGTAAATTCGTATAGCAAAAAATTATTTTACCTGGTGTATCTGTGGAAGCTGATTGATTCTCTAATATTTCAGACTTGCTTGTTTGCGGATGTTGTGATGGACAAACGTCTTCCGACGTAATATTTCCGGCATTCTCTACGACCTCATGGTCCTTGCCCGCACTGTGCAATTTCTTCGCAGCAATAGTAATGTTTTTTAAGCTTTCGGTGGTACTCTCAATTGCTTTCGGATCTGCGTTGGCATTTATTTTTCCTTCCTCTGTGCCCTTTAGTTTTTCATTTTTTATTTTACGCAATTGACTTTTTGTTTCTTTCTCCACTTGCACTAGGAAATCGAAGTTTTCCGGGGTAAAGTGTTTTTTAAAAACATATTTTCTTATCTCTGCTCTGTATTTGACTAATTCAGCGCAAGTCTCATCCCACCAAGGGGCATTCTGCCTTTCACCTTTTTTATTATTTTGGCGTTCTTTTGAATACATTCGCAATTTAATTTCACACTCAATTGGAAAATGGTCCTTTAAAGTGTACGCTAGTAGTATAGTCCGAAGCCGGTATGTCCTTTACCTAAATGCCCGCCTCTACGGCTCTGTGGTACTTTCCTGCAAGAGTCATCTACCAGATTGTTTGATAACGTATAGTGCGATATCAAGTTATCATTATCAAGTGAGGAAGGTAATAAAGAGCGGCGTTGTAGCGGCAATGGCTCACTTGTTGGCACCCTTCTCTCAAGCGATAAAATGGCTCATCTTGTCTTTGTCTAACTCGTACATTTTATATCTTTTGTCTTTGTTTTTCGTTCTCGTTTATCACTCGAGAGAAGGCCCCAGGTTCAATCGATAGCGATATTTCGACCATTTACAGCAGATTCTCATAGGTCTCGCACTGTTTCTCTTTTCTCGGCATGCCGATCATATGAACAAAGGTAAGTGTGGGTGCAGTGCATCCGAAAAAGGAAACGCCGGAAAAGCTATTCGTCTTTTCCCTTTTTTTTTTATCAACTAGGAGAGAAAAAACAAATTGATCTGAACTTTATGTATCATAAATGCTTGAATTTGATCCATGTTGAGAAGAGAAAGTGTATTTTAAAATATCATTATTTTTAATGACTTTTTTACTGACAAGGTTACAAAGTTTGTTGGTACGTTTATTTATTTATTTGCTAATCGATTAATTTCTATAAAGTCTAAGTCATGTTTACGGACGAGACTACTGAGCCTGTTGGCTTCGAATCACAAGTGATAGCCGAAAAGTATGTATCTGTTTTGTTAAGAAGGAATATCTTTTTAATTTCATAGATATGTAACATATACTGTTATACTGAATCTTAGGTCCCAGAAGGCTGCAAACATTCAAACGGAGCATGTAGTTTACGAAGAAGAAGAAGTTCAAGTGGTGGAAACTAGAAGTATAGAGGTATGAAAATATAAAATAAAATAAATTTTATAATTAAAAATTGTACAATATTTTACAATCTAATAACAAAATAAATTTCAGACACAAACAGCTGTTCCACCTCCAAAAATTCCTGAATATAATCATGACAGTTTGGCTGAATTTCTAAATCGTATAACACCAGGTGTAATACAATTTTTGGATGAAATACATGGATCGACTGCTTTTGACGACTATGATTTGGGTGGGAGTGGAGAGCCTGTTACAAATGTCCAGTTGATCAACAGGTTAAATACGTTAGATATTTCTGATTTTAAGGTATATACAGCTATAAAATATAATACAATATAGTAAATGTTTATTATCATTGATTTTGATTGAATTATTTTCTTTTTAGGGAAAAATAAGTAGTATTTCCTGGAGTACAGGTGGTGGAACTTTAGCAGTTGGTCACAGTGCTACCCACCATGAAACGTGGTGTAATGATATAACAAAAATAGAATTGTACAATGTGTCCAAGGATAATTTATTAAATTCCAAATCAAGCAGAGCTTTAGAAGTAAATTCATGTGTAACCTCACTGTTATATCATCCAGAAGAACCATCGATCCTTGCTGCTGGTTTATTTAATGGTCAATATTTAATTTTTTTATTTTTCAACTGTAACCCTGTTTTTACTACAAAAATTAAATTGAATGAAAAAACTGAACATAAAATTTTTACAGGTGACGTTCTTGTGTGGAACTTAAGAGATGAATCTTCAGTGACACCACTACAAGTTTGCACACATGGCGATCTGGTATCCCAAGTTCAGTGGAATCTTAGAATCCTGAATGATGCCTCTGCGCTTGTGTCCTCTAGTGCTGAAGGCTATATATTTGTTCACAAACTGACAGTGAATTTCACAATGGCATCCATCTCTAAACGGTAACTTTTCTCCTTTCCAAAAAGCCTATTATTTTTAAATAACTTTTTAATTGCGTGATTAACCTGAACAAAATGTACTATAGTTACAAAGTGGGTAAGGAGAAAAATCCAGCAGAGAAAGCCAGACCCAAGAGTGCAGGAGGAAGTAAGGAGAGAGCATCAGAAGCTGGACTCACCATTACTTGCTTTGATTTCTCAAATAAGGATCAAAACTTGTTAGTTGCTGGTACTCTATGTGGAGGTCTCTATAAGTGCGCGTTAGACAGAGCCATTCCAATTGAAGGTAATAAATATGGAAACAAATTTTGATCTTGTGATTGGATAGTCTCTTATTTATAAAAAATTTTAGGTGATGATAGCCTCTTGGATCCAGTTGTAGAAGAGTACGATAGGCACAAAGGTACAGTCACCTGCATTAAAAGCGCACCCACAAAGAACCTTTTCGTCTCTTGCTCTTCTGACAAAGAAATACGAATTTATGATTTTGATCAGGTACGACTGTGACACAATTTTTAGTAAGTCTGTATAAAAAGTGAAATTACTTTCATCGATTTAATTTTTTCAGCCAGCAAGTTTACGCGTCATCACCGTGGAGAACACCAGTGTGAAATTGACCTGGCATTTTGGCAATCCAGAAATATTCTTGGCCTACGGTGCAGGTGCCGAAGTGAAGTTTTTCAATGTAAATAATGGTCGACCATTGCAGAAACTTATGCTTTACTCCGAAAACCGAGAGAACGCGAGCTGCTTGAGTTTCAATTCAAAACGGTAACTAAATTAAATCATTTATTATTAAAATACAAAAGAATATGAACAGTTTTTTATTCATTTGTTAATAACTTAAAATATTTTAAATTTAATATACTATTTTACTGTTTCAGTGAAATGGTCGCAATTGGAGACACGCGAGGGAATCTGGAAATTTGGAGGATTCCACGACGCTTGACCGCTTAAGCATAAAAAATATAAATCGTAATCAAGCTTCAATAATTTCAATCCTTCGTAACACATAATAATAAGTATTAAATATCGTACTAATTTAATAATCGAAGTGATATTTCCCGATCAATTTTGCATTCCTAATTACTATTTTTTGTATCAAAACGTGGTGATAAGTCATAATAAAGTTAACACTGTTATTCGCATTTTATAAATAATTGTATTAAATTCGATACTGCTATATTCGATACCCATTAAAATGTTCTTATAGAACGATTTTTTAGTTAAGAATGTGTTAATAAGCTAAAAAAAATCAATAGGCGTATTTAAACAACAGGTTTGATCCGTGCCAACGGCACATCTGGTCTCGACGACTCATTTTGCTAACAGCGAAAAAAATAACGAAGTCGCGGTATGGATTAAAAAAGCAGGCACACTTTTGTTTTAAAAAATTGATTTTTTTGTAGCCATGTAAAATTTGATTACTCTTTCGACTTGACAGTTCCATTTATTAAATTATTTTAGCCGTTTTAATTTTTCGAAGGTTTTTATAAATAGCTTGTACATTACATTTTACAACTTTTTCATATACATTTTCATATATAATCACTTATAAGACACTGCTTATTTTTATTTAAGTTATTTATGCATGGTTCTTTATACATTACGATTTATCAACAAAAGATTATTTTACTTAGCAGCTGTCCATTATAAACTTCTTATCACTTGTTCGTTTAAAAAAATGATATTCTATAATTTATCTCCAACTTATTTTACTATTTTATTTATGTATTACATTATATTTTATTTTTTAAGGTAACGACTTCTACAATATTAAAAAACTTTAAATAAAATTCTATTTGTATCATCCCACCGTAACGGCGTGCTCAGCAAATTTCTCGCCGCGCCAAGTCCATCGTCATTACCCCGCCTCATCGGCGAGAGGAGAGCTTTGCGAAACGGTCACTTTCGCATCGACCCACCGCAAAGTCAACATTTAAGCTCGCGGAGCTTGCATTTTCCTTGGCCCCGGTCGCCGGGAAATTCGCTCTAATTTTAGAGCGGACTCGCCGAGTAAGTGCACGTAGGCGCGCCGGCACGCGAGAAGTCAGCGCGCGCGTCATTGCCCCCGCTCTTCGTGCACTTTGGTATATCGCGGCGCGCGGGAGAGACGTGCTCGCGAGGCCGCGGCTCGCCTTTATCGCTCGATTGGTCTGCGAAATACGTGCGTGATGCCTCGATGCCTGATTGTTCACGTCACTATGGTTGTGTTTTTCCTCGTATTTTGTCAGTGTTAATCTGTTTGTAGATAGAGATATCTAGCGGCATATTTGTTTTTTTATGCTTTCTTTTATGATCATTTAAATGTCACTTTTTTTGCCACCTTTTTCTTTGTTATTGATATACGTATTTATCGAAATTTTTATTTAACTAATACGGATGTAGTTTGAGAAGAATAATTTTGCAAAATAATTACATTTATTGTACCTATAAACATTAAAAAATTAATAATTAGGTTCAATATCTTAAGATTTTTTTGATAAGTAGGGTCTTCAAGTATGCGAAAGGGTGACCAATGCCTATACCTATTTTCGTCATTAGATAAACAAAGTATAAATTTTATCAGAATTGATAGCCTTGAAAATATAATTAAATATTGATCAACTTATTTCAAACACTCAAAGTATTTCCGCACTTCCTATATCTATACTAAGAAAATTAATTATAACAAGAACGAAGAAAAACAACTTGATAAGAACTTCTAAAGTTTAATCTGATCTTTTTAAACTTACAATGTTTTGTAATCAGTACATCTTTCACATTATTTTATGCACATCAATTTATTTCTTAAAAAAATATATAACTTTTATTTTCTTTTACGTAAAGGTGCACGAACCAAAAATGTATAGAAGTATTTCAAGGGAGACAATAGAAAGAATTTTTTCAAGAAGCTCGAGTACTAAAAAATAAAACGTAAAACCCGAGAACGCCAGTGGGGAAGCCCGACGGTGGCTCGAAAAGGTCATTCCCACCGCGAGACCGAGTGAAAGTCGCTGCGGCTGCAGGGTTGACCTCACATGGCTCGCCCGACTTCGCTCGCCGCCTGCTCGCCTTCCATGTTATTTTCAATTTTACACACCTTGAGCCCAAAATACGGCGTGCTTTACTCAAATGTACGTTTCTTTTTTTGTCATCCTTAGGAAAAACATTTTTTTTCTCTCTTCAAGGGAAGGTTGGAATCAACTTCGTAACAAACTAAGTGGATTTTTCTTGTGTTTATATACGCAAAGTTTACTTTATCGCAGCTTCTAAGTAAATAAAGCAAATCAAATTCTGAACTAGTATATCTTAATTAGGAGTATTAAATGACGAACACAGTTTTACGTGCAAAAATAATAGATTTATTCGTGATTTTTTTTTTATTTATCCAAAATTTGTTATGATTTGTCAATTGATTTGTCAGTTGCAATAGCTTTGTATACACGACTTTTTTTTATATGTGAATAACAAATGAAAATTGATAACCCAATCGTGTGCAGACAAAACAAGTTCAATAAAAACAACGATTAACAATACCATTTAAAAATCAAAAACTCGTATGCGGATTTAGATCAAGTGAAAAAACAGAACAATGTCACAAGAGTTATTCTGATAAAATCTCCAATGTAATTATATTTTTTTACTCAGAAAAAAAAGTTTTTAAACTTTCAGTCACGTAAACAAGATTAAATTTTTTTTCAAAAATAAAAAATCTGTTTTAAATGATAAACTAGCTCTTTTCTAATAACGTAAAAATTCGAAATACCAATAATAATATTCCAAAATTTCCATTAGAAAAAAAAGTATTTTACAAATCCATCCAATAATATTTCAAAATTTCCATTAGAAAAAAAAGTATTTAACGAATCCATCTTTCCAGATTATCTCTCGATAAACATTGAAATAAAAAAGAAATAAGAAAATAAGTAAAACGCGAACGATCAATAAACTGAATCCACTTGCAGAACGGTATAATGGAAAGACCCCGGGCGAGCTTTTTGCGGCGTAGATCTGTCGGCCCGGGCTGAGTGTAGCGCAGCCAGCGGCGATAAAAATCGATCGGCGCTGACGGGGGCGCCGCGAGGCCAGCGTTGAGTCACATAAGCATCAGAGCGGGCCGTGCGAGCCCCCCGACGATTTGTCCTTATTTTTAGAATTGGGCCGCGCGCTATCGGTCGCATCCGTCGACGTAAACATCGTCACCGACGAGCCCCTCGCTGGAGATCCTCCACGTGAGAACGTGATACTTCGTCCTCGACTCCTGGACAGCTGCTTCCTGCGATAAACTGTTGGAAAATTTTTTTATTTTATGGTTTTTGATGGATATTCGATCAGAAAATTTGGAGAACAAATGTTTTTTGCGATTAATAATAATAACGAAGTAAGATCAATGTACTTTAACTATTATTTATGATCTTTTGAAAAAAAATAATTATTTTATATTTTATTTAAAAGAAACTTATATTAGATAATGTTTAAATTTAAATTCAGTTTTGAGAATGCGCTTGTAAGAGTTGAGTATAATTCAGAATAAATTTTCTATTTAAGTGCCAATAAATGTACTCACTCTAACATCGTTCGTGTATTACGAAGTCCCACTTTCCGTTCGTTGAACTGCAACAATTGATACTCGCTCTGCAAGTTGCTCCGAACACTGAAATTAGACAATTTTTGTCCTAAAAAGGACAGATTGGAAAAAAAACATATTTGCCCTGAAAAGGGCAATTTAATATATTTGTCCTGAAAAGGACAGTTTAATTTAATAATACAGCGTTTGTATATTTTTTTGCCCTGAAAAGGGCAGTTTTGTTGTATATGGTTGCATTTTTGCCCTGAAAAGGGCAGTTTAATTTATATAGCGTTTGAATGTATTTTTTTGCCCTGAAAAGGGCAGATTTTGTATATAAGTTACAAAGATCAAATAATCTATTCCTCATCTTCACTAATTTGCGGGCCCTGAAAAGGGCCCTGGGGAAAAGGAAGGGTGTGAAAGTCTGGAATATGCACTATGGAAGGGGACGTGTTGGGAATGAATAATTTTTTTTATCTCTTTACAAATAATTCCAGACTTGTTAAAATTGAAAATTTCATCGGATTATCTTGAAACTTGAACCTTGGGGTTGATGAAATAACTGCTATTGGCCAATCTTGAAGTTTCTTGAATTCTTGAAGTTGTAAATCTTGAAAATCGTAGTCGAGAATTTCTCGAAAAAAAAAAAGTGGTTGTTTGAGGTCCGTAAAATTTGAGTTTGGTGTGCGATCAAAAAAAAAAAAAAAAAAAAAAAAATTACGAAACATAAAAATATCGGAAAACAAAAAAGAATTTCGTCGACTCCTCGCTTCTCGATTATTATCGTCGTCTTCTCCTAAAACTATTGAGCGTTCCTCGCTCTCGTCTTCAAAGCTAAAACCCGCCGTCGTCGTTAACTTCTCAACTCCACTCTAGCATTATCTCTATGTATCATCGGTTCCATCAGCTTCGCTCCATTCTGTACGCGGGATTGGCGGACGCGAGAGGCCTCTTCTTCTGCGTAATCGGAACACATGTGTTTTATTTCTCACTATTGCACGTTGGAAAAACGACCCTCGTCCGCCGCTCCGCCCAATATGCACTCGCGCTCTCGTCTCACGCACACACACTTTTGCGATTTCTTTTTTTTTTTTTTTTGGTTGGCTTTTCTTGCAAAAAGACAAATTTTTGAACGTTTTTTTTTTATTGTGTGATCGCAGCTGCGCTCGTGTATCGACTTTCACACGGGGCTCGCGACTTCATTTCCGCGTACCCCCGGGGGGAGGACGCGGCCCCGGCTGGCTTTTTTATATATGTTTGCCGAGACCGGGGATCACCTCGGAGCCCGCACGCACCCGCCTCGCATTCGCTCCCACGCACTCACAATTGTGTAGGCCGCTGCCCAACGCATTCGCGCCCTCTGCACCGCTCCGTAACTTACGCTCTATTCAATCGCAAAGACTTTCCTTGTTACTCCTTCGCTCTCTCTCTCTAAATCCTAAGCTCTGTCTGCCGTTCTTAATAGTCTACTCTAACCTTATTATCTTTGTCATCTCCATCTGTCTGGCTTCGAAATGTCCATCTCTTTGCACGCGGTATAAGTAGAAATTTTAAGCGTTACACTCCGTTTAGCTCCGTTCGTAAAATCAGTTGTGTGTGGTGACGTCTTCCTCCTCTTAACTTTTTTTATTCTTTTAATTATGCCTACTGCTTTATGGTGTCTTACAATGTCCGTGTGGATGTGATTCTTTTGTTTTATTTTGCTTAAATTGTTATACGATCCCTCGAAAAAACGGCGAAATACATGCGCGATTTAATGTTATCGGTGAACGAACTTTTTTTTTTTATATCTTCAAATCGTTAACTTCGTCGGCACTTGGTGTCGGGACGGTTCTCCTTCCGATTCCTTTCAGCTTCGTACTTCCACTCCATGCCGTTCTGCTACCTTCCCGCTCGCTCG
>JAXIUT010042293.1:0-12391 GCA_035586675.1 Eurytoma californica | reverse complement strand
ATTTTCACTTTTAATAATAAATAAAATACTTATGCCGATAATGCAGATTCCTACAAGAGGGTTTCACATCCCCTTAAGAAAATACAACTAATCATTTATAAAACAGTGTTCGAATTTGCGACACCGAGAAACTATTTATTTTTGCTACCACTGTGATCCGGCCGGACCTTCGCTCTGAAACAACATAAAATATCGGCTTACAAACTATATTTGACTGAACTAATTTAATGACTAAGGCTAACGCTTTCGCACGAACTCGATCAATTACAAAAGTGAGAAAACTACGCAATTAAAACCGCTGAACATCCAAAAGTACTTAATAAACGGCATCAAGACGGAACGCGCGCGCGACGGACTACGGTGAGCTAGCAATCAGCTAATACGGTCAGTTCTGCTAAGTGCGCTCAAAACGCGTGCTAGCCTCCCTTTAGAGTGGAGCTCGCTCAGGACGCCGAGAGAACTGATTTTCGACAGTCAAGTCGCTCAGTTTTCTTAGCTGCTCGCTCGCCAGCCAAGTGGGAGCGAGAGGTTCGGACAAGGAGTCGTCATGACAAAGCGCGCGCGGAGTGGGAGAGGGCGGGAGTGCACTCGCTCGCTGACTGTCGGCCGCTTCAGAGCACGAGTATATATAGATATACTAAACTATGCGTGTTGCCCGACGTAACAGAGCTGTTTCTCGCTACGCGAGAAATACCTCTGTTACAATCTGTTCAATCTAAATAAACAAAATGTGTAATACTGCATTAAAGTAACACTGAACTCATTCTGTGATAACTACGAGAAATTGCATTTTCTAATTTTTCGAATTAGAAACATAGTTTTTTGTCCGACATCCGTAGGGCTTGGGAAAAGCAGTTCAATAAAGCAAGGTAAATTATTATAAATGTATAATTTCAAATTCTAATTATTCTTTCAGAGTAGAAAATTTAAAAAAAGAGTAAACTAAATTATATCCTTAGTATCCCTAAGCCTTTTCAAAACTTCCTTATTCTTTTCCTTCTTACAATCTTCCTATTTTTTATTTTGCAATTTTTCTTCACGCCATAATGACACTAATTACCAAAAATGTAAGCCCAATCTCATCAAAATTAATCAACCGATTAGACCTGGAAATTACGTCAAAGACAAATTTTTAAGGTAATTGTGTACTAAACCAGTCTCAATGTTACGTTCAAAATAATTAAAAGTTATTTTGTTCTTTTAGGGTTGGAACTGGTTGGGTATAGAAATGATTAATTTTAATTATTTAAATTTAACTAAAAGTAATTTATTAAAAACTTTATATAAAGGATCACGCGCACGATACATGGGATTTCATACAACCGTCAAATTGACTGAAAAATTAGTATGTTGTAGTAATTTTCTGACCAAAAACGCTTATGGCCACATATCTCTAAAACTAATATAATTCGTGATATTGAAGGTCAATGGTCATATGAGCGGTCAATTATTGCAGTGATAACGAGCCAGTTATTTGGTAGAAAATGTATTTCTTGAGAGAGATCAAACAAAAACTCCTAGGTTTGGTGTGAGGTATATTAACTTGACCTTATCTATTTGACCTATGTGTCAAAGTCTAGGGTCAATTGAAGGTCAAAATAAAATAACAAACGGAAAACAACTAGTTTTTATGCCAGAAATATATTGATATTGCCTGATATTGGAGTGGGCACTCAAACCCAGTAATGTATTTCTGGCATAAGAAATAGATTTTTTAATCTGTTATTTTATTTTGACCATCAACTGACCCTTGACATTCATCTGTGGTCCACAATCAATTTCATCTTAGGGTGCTCCGCTCCGAACCTAGCAATGTGTTTCTCGTAAACAAGTGTTTTCCGTTTTGTTATTTATTTCGACCTTAGTTTTGTTGAAATACAAAATTCTTAATTATTAAGTCATTTGGTTTAACCGTGTTCTAAAAACTAGCTAGAAAAACTTAATTCTAATTTACAAGATTCATTCGTTAACAATTTAAAAATCATAAGAACAATGAAACAAAAAGAGGTAACTAAGAGTACATCAGAATTCTTAAAAAAGGATGCTTATTAACAATAACTAAAGTTTAGGGCTAAATAACAAGTTTCACTGACAGGTGTACAAAAATCTCATTATTAGATATTACACATAAATAATTAGGAGTATGAATTTAAGTTAATCATCATGCAAAATAAAAATCTAAAAATCATGCAACTAGTTTATCATTTCTTTTTTTCTCTTTTCTTATTTCATGTTTGCAGAAAAAATGTAGATCTATAATATATAGGTAAAATTCCAAAAAGGTGTCTCTTGGCACGTCAGAATGACGTAACATCAGGGCAATTTGCTTGAAAATTTTACAGTCGATTATTTATGATTCTTTATATCACTGTGAAATCACCTGGAGCGGAACCGGAATTTAAGCGACAGGCGCTTGTAACTCTGATAGCTGATGTCGCAGTGAATGCAGCAATAGTGAAATTAGCTACCACGTTAGAATCCTCGCCGCAAGTAACAGAGAAGAAGAACCCACAGCTATAGAGAGAAGCGTCGGTTCAGACAGACAGTTGACGAAGCATCTGTGACAGAACAACAGTCGGAGGAAAGCCCGCGGCCAGCGCCGTGGCGAACTCAGATAAACCGGTCAGGAGAGCAGATGCTAGAACACCAAACCCGGCCGATTCAAAGAGCTCCTTCAAGTTCTCGTGCCTTATCGGCACACCAGCTCGAAGCTGAAGGAGCCTGGGGGGGGGGGGGAGAAATACCAGCTTCGACCGAAGTCAGGACTGGATTTGTGCGGCAATTACCCGAGGAACACCAGCACACACTCTACCTCAGATAGTCTCGTCCACATCAAGGGGTATTCGCTATATAGGCAAGATCGCAATACGCAAGGTGGCGGGATTGCCCTGTATGTGCGCAATTCTTTTAAGGTTACGATATTGGCGTCTTCAAATACTCTGTGTCCGGTTAAACCCGAACTCCCAGAGTATCTTTTCTGCAGCGTGCAGCAGGGTAGTTCCTCACCAATTGTAGTCTGTGTTATCTATAGGCCCCCTAAGATCCCCATGAAGAAAAAATCCGACCTTTTCCATATTTTGCGCGAGCTATGTAGCGATTTTAGTAATAAAATTATTATGGGTGATTTGAACGGGGGCATGTCTCGCGATACCGATGAATATGCTAACTCCATTAAGCGTCTAGCAGATGAACTTAGCTTACAGCTAGTTCAGCACGGTCCCACGCATCGTCATACACCATCGTCTCATTCTTGGATTGATATTATATTAACAGACGAGAATGACAAAGTTCTGGACTATCAGAATGAATGGCTGCCCTATTTTGGTAAACATCAACTAATTGATGTCACCATTGATATTTTTGTTCCGACACCTTCAAAGGAGACGTTTACTTTTCGGGATTTTAAAAACATCGACTCCACCTCACTCGTGGATTTCCTAACTCGATGCGATTGGGCAGCCATGAATTCGATTGAAGTTGATCTGGAGAGTGCATTGCACACTTTTAACACAAATTTAAAACTAGCAATTGATGAACTAGCACCAACTGAATAGGTTTGCCCAAATAGGAAGTATGCTCCTTGGTTGTTCCGAGCTTTGGTTACTCGTTGACAAGCGAAATGCTACGCACAGACGTTATAAACGTACTGGGCGAGCAGAGTTTCTCAGCGAGTACCTACGGCTCTGCAATGAGGTCGACGTGCGCTTAGCCCAAGAGCGAATTTCTTTCGTTCTCCATCATCTATCGGATGCTCTTGACGGTAATAAAAATATTTGGAAGGAAATGCGCAACCTCGGCCTCTTGCCTAAGCGTAAAGAGGATGTTCTATTTGGTTTTTTGCCAGGTGAGCTGAACGAGCATTTTGCAGGGATATCATACTCTCCTTCCGAAAATTTAGACGATGCAATGGACGGTATTCTATCTGCTAACGACGAAGGCTTTTCCTTCATTCCTGTAAATTTAAATGATGTGGTCCTTACCATCTCACATTTTTCTTCTCAGGCTAAAGGAGTGGATGAAGTCCCTCAAGATGTAATCGTGAAGCTCTCCCAATTATTGGCGACTATATTGTTAAAATTTTTAACTCCTCTTTTGCGCTGGGAGTCTTTCCGAGTATCTGGAAACAGGCGCAGCTGATTGCTTTGAAAAAAATCTCTACTCCTAAAAATGTTACGGACTTTCGTCCTATTGTGATGCTCTATTTCTTATCTAAGGTACTCGAAAAGATTGCTCATACCCAAATCACGGAGTATCTTAATAAACATAAAATGCTAGATCCTCTCCAGACCGGTTTCAGAATACATAACAGTACCCAAACAGCGCTAATTAAATTGACCGACGACGTACGAATGGCCATTGACAGAAAAAAGGTGACGCTTCTGCTACTCTTCGATTTTAGCAAGGCCTTTGATACTATATCACCCACTAAGCTTCTATCAAAGCTTCGACAACTTGGGTTCTCTCGAATGGCCTTAATGTGGTTAAAATCATATCTACAAGGCCGAACTCAGATGGTGATTTCCAACAAAATTGGTTGTTCGGAATGGTTTGAAACTAACCTGGGAGTTCCCCAAGGTTCTGTCCTTGGGCCCCTCCATTTTAGCTTGTATGTCAATGAATTGCAGGACCTTCTCGACGGTAATTTGATTAAACATCTCTTCTACGATGATGACCTCCAGATTTACCTTCATATTAGTAAAGATAAATTTCTGGAAGGGGTGTCTCGGTTGGCGCAAGCGGCACGAGTGGTCGCTGGATGGGCTGAGAGCTCAGGACTGTGGCTAAACCCCGGCAAAACTAAAGCAATCTTTTTTGGCTCAAAGAAAAACGTTAACGATATTAATTCGTGGAACTTGACCGGGGTTGAGTTGCAGGACGGAGTGATTGTCCCCTTCAGTGAATCAGTGTTGAGACTCGGTGTTACACTTGACTCTAAACTTACGTGGAAACCGCAAGTCAATTCTTTAGCTAAAAAAGTCAATGAATCTCTTTATGGCTTGCGGTTTATAAGGGATTGCATCACCGAGGCTCTCCGCAAGAGATTTGTCGAGTCCCTAGTTCAACCTCTTCTGGACTACTGTTTGATAGTATTCCTTGATGTCTCTGACGAACAACAACTGCGAATGCAGCGGTTAAGCAATTCTTGTGTGCGATATGTTTATGGAGTGCAAAAGTATGAGCACATAACCCCTTACAGGCAGCGTCTTGGATGGCTCAAATCAGATTCACGTAGACCCTATTTTGAAGCCATTTTACTATATAAAATAACCCGGTTACGTGAACCTGGCCAACCAAGGCCTACCTCTAGAAGCGTGCCTCCTGAACTTAACATCCCTGCAGTGAGCACCGAAACCGGTGATAAATTATTTCAGGTTCATGGGGCGCGTTTCTGGAATTCCCTTCCTCCTACTGTGCGACACTCCCCCTCCATCTCGTCTTTTAAAAGGGCGGTCCGCTAACATCTACTCGATCTCGAACCTTAGTTCACACTTATAGATTGGCGACTGGTGCTGACATTGTAGTACTTGTATAGTACTTTAGTTTAAAACTGACTAGTCGTAACACGGCGCTGTGACCGGCCTAACACGGGCCTCTTTTGTGATAGTATATTTAAGTCTTATAATAATTTAGTTTTAGACTCAAATTTATATTAAATTGTTTTTCCTTTATGACAAGGCTTGTTTTTCTAGTCAAATCTTTTTTTTTATAGACAAATATACTATAAGTATCTATTTTTGTAAAGTATTACTCCTCGACCAAAGTGGAACTATGTGATATGCGTATTATTTTTAAATTATTTTTATATTAATATTTTATTGCTGTGTATTGTATTATATATGCTAACTTATACTGCATCATATGGTATTATCATGTACTATTTATTTTTTTGTCTTCGGACGAATAAAGGAGGATGGATCAATCAATCAATCAATCAGAAGAGGCTACACTGAGAATCGCCACGAGATGCACGAAGCATCGTGAAGAAACAGCAAGTGCACTTCTCAGGTGAGAAAAACCAAAGGCGAGAAGAGTTCCTGAATAGGGTTAGAAACTGCCACACAGCCACAAACTTGATGGGTGAAGAAATGATTGTTGCTCCTCCCGAGTTACTCACTCGACCTACCGTCACTTGGTATAACAAGATAAGAAACCAGTGGCCGAACAGTTAGACAGATTTTAAAGAGACGAAGAAACAAGAAGAAAGAAAAAGAAGAAAGTCGTCAGAGATTCTGTCGGAATTGCTCGAGAGACGAAGAAAAGGGCGGTTAGACGGAATCCCTTCCGCCCAAGAAACAAAAAAGAATTCACCGACGACTGGCCCTGTAGTAAGTGAAGCCACAGTTCACGAAGAAGCGCGAATCTCGTGGTGAAATGCCATCATCACGAAAAAGAAAGAAAATGGCAAATGGAGGTGCATCGACTCCCACGGATTAGAAGGATTGGCGAACGAAGATGCATATTCAGAAGATCCTGAAGAAGGGAAGCCACCGCCGAGGGAGTCACCGAAGAAGAGCGGTCTGGAAACTCCATGCGAGCAGTTCGCCGCGAAAGCATCTCCCTGCGAGAACAACGAGCGAGCGCTCCCCTGCGCGGGAGAGAAGTATGTGAAGGGTGTAAAGTTCCGAAAAGCGCGGGCGATGGAGAAAAGCTGCGGCAATTATGGTCTACCCGAACCCGTAGAAGGAAGCCGCGTCCACTGTTAAAGCTCGGAAACGCGATAATATCAACACTCAGATGAATGAAAATTAACGACATTAACCCAACTACACCCCGAGTCCTCTCACCCACTTTCTCCGTCCTCACCTGAGCGACAGACGAGCGTAAATCGGAGCCTAGCGATGTCTAAGAAGGGGCTGTGACGGCTAACGATGTTGCCGCATGTGCGAGCATAGAAAGGTGACGCACCTAGCCTGACGCCGAAATTAGCGAGTGTGTGGGGGAAGAAGGAGAGGTCACTCTCATCCGGACTACTGACCGCGGAACACGCGGAATCTGTCCGCCTGGACCTCGCCAAACAGACCAGGGGCCCGACCGAAGGAGCGGCTACGAGAGGCATGCGAGGGAGCACTGAAAGAGGCTGGGCAGCCAGGTAACTGCCTGAGTTGACGCACTCTGGCTACTTCCCACGAGGGGAATTAACCACGCGGGGCGCCGGCCCGATAATATCGCGCGCGATATTGAAACTCACTCGACCTGTGTCGCGAATTGATTAACTACTTTTTACCTTGTACCGCATTATATTTCTTTTACTTATTTGTGTAATAAACTTGTCTTTGTCTAGTTAATTCGCGGTGTGCTCTCGGTCCCGTCCCACCTTCCTGCGAATTGTTCGACCAACGAACAGCTAGCCGGTGCGCGAATTTGCCTTTACATGCCGCTACGCGGATCTTCGAGGCGCGGCATCATGGCATTTGCAACGGCGGTCGGTATTGTACGCGCTTACGCGAAGTACGGCCGCATCGTGGGACAACTTGCGACACCCGAGTCGACGGTGAAGACGCCCGTGGGCAGGTAGCCACTTCGTCACAGTATTTTAGGTAATTCCTTTAATTAAAAAATGATATGAAACCCCCTTAACATAACAAACTTTAAATTGCAGCTATTCACTTTATCTTTTTTAAATTAAATTTGCAAAATTCATGTTAAAAACCTAATCATAGATAAACTGTTGAGAAGGATGTACAGATATACAGTATGCAGTAGCAGTCCCACTGCAGTGTTCCCCGCGGCAACTACACTGAAAAGCTCTTCGCAGGTATATGCTTCGAAATTCGAAATATACAACATCGAAAAAATCTCCGATGTGCATTGCTTCGAAGTTCGCTGGTTAAAACAGCGAATTTCGAAGCTGTAAGCAACGAATTCGAATAGAATAATATCGAAGAATCGTCCGCCGGGTGAAACTGCGGATTTCGCTGCTTTGAGCCACGAACTACGAAGTTATAAGTAACGATGTTCGCAGTGAAACCGGGCGAGTTAATACCCGAGTGTAAACGAATCGAATTTCGCAGCTTACAGCTTCGTAGTTCGCGGTTCAAAGCAGCGATGTTCCCAATGACAGCGTGCGAGCTGATACCCGAGCGTAAACCGAACGAATTCCGCGATTTATACCTTCGTAGTTCGCGGCTCAAAGCAGCGATGTTCGCAGTGAAAGTGTGCGAATTGATTCCCGAGACTAAACCGAACGAATTTCGCAGTCTACAGCTTCGTAGTTCGTGGTTCAAAGCAGCGAAGTTCGATTTCTTTACACTCGGGTATTAACTCGCCCGCTTTCACTGCAAACATCGTTGCTTTGAGCCGCGAACTACGAAGGTATAAACCGCGGAATTCGTTCGGTTTACGCTCGGGGATCAGCTCGCACGCTGTCACTGCGAACTTTGCTGCTTTGAACCGCGAACTACGAAGGTATAAACCGCGAAATTCGTTCGGTTTAGGCTCGGGTATCAGCTCGCACGCTGTCACTGCGAACTTTGCTGCTTTAAGCCACGAACTACGAAGCTGTAGACTGCGAAATTCGTTCGGTTTAGGTTCAGGAATCAGCTTGCACGCTGTCACAGCGAACTTCGCTGCTTTGAACCGCGAACTACGAAGCTATAAGCTGCGAAATTCGATTCGTTTACACTCGGGTATTAACTCGCCCGCTTTCACTGCGAACATCGTTACTTATAACTTCGTAGTTCGTGGCTCAAAGCAGTGAACTCCGAAGCTTCACCCGGCGGACGATTCTTCGATATTATTCTATTCGAATTCGTAGCTTACAGCTTCGAAATTCGCTACTTAAAGTTTCGAAGCTCCGCAAGTAAACACTTCGGTACTTTTTTCGAAGCTTATAGCAGCGAAAAGTTTTTCAGTGTACACATGTACAGTTTATGCGGGTGCTCTCTACTTGTGAACCACCTCTTTCCTCTTTCTCTCTATATTTCACTACTCTATTGGGATTTGACTTCCCATAGATATAGCTAACCAAGATAGAGCCACTTGAGATTTACATAGGCTTTGTATCTATATATATGAGCCTATATAGATATAAAGACTAAGTAAATCGCGTTAAGTCATGCCATCTTGATTAGCTATATCTATGGGATGTCAAACCCCAATAGAGTTCGTTCAGAGGACGCTAGTGAGAGCAGTACAAGCCGCGTTATCACATCACCATTCCCATTCTTTTGAAATAGACATTGGTTTGAAGACAATTTAAAAGCAGAATTAGACTGTATTAGAAAAGATCTTAAGTGTTGCAAAAAAATTTAATATTCTTCGTGAAATTTCTTGCTCGCTTTGCAATAAATTTACTGACGGGAATAATCCTCGACTTTACACCCTTGTTGTACAGTGTACTTTTAATGACATATAGATGGGATCGGGCTCCTTTTACACTTTTATTCTATATAAAAGCATATTTGATGCAGTAATGTTATATCAGATAAAATTAACGTGCAGATCGATTTAGCTGAGTAAATCATCTGTATTTTTCTCGCTTTGACTTAACGGATTCCTCCATACATAATCGGAGAGAACCAATTCTAGTCCCGGAACATTAACTACATCAAAATTGCATTGGATTGAACTCAAACGATAATTTGCAAGAGTGGGGTGTGATCTGTTTCCAGTGAGTCAATTATGACTGATAAAATATTGGAAATGCTTCTTCGCAAACGCATGACTGAAGGCCTTTTTTTCGATTTGGCTATACCTTTGTTCCGTTGCTGATGACGTACGCGACGCGTAAGCGACTACCTTAATTTTAATAAACAATTTAAACATTCTAAAATCTTTGAGCAATCAGGTATTGTAATAGGGGACGGTTTTCCTTCAACCATACCACATCAGGTATCCCCGAGTATCTATAGACACTTACTAAGGGGCACGTTCGACTTAGCCGTATAAGTCATATCGACCCCTTGCTTTCCGTACGTGAGTGTGCTCTACTCGCGCTACCGATTGTTCCGAGCCGGATTCGGTTACTCAGCAGCTGAGACCGAGCGCTCGTTAACCGTCGCGTTCACAAAACTATTTACAGGCGCATTGAGCTGGCTACGGTAAATGCATCGATGAAGGCTGATTATCCTAGCAGGTGAGCAGGCTGAACAGGCTGAGTAGATAAGCGGGTTCAGCAGTTGAGCAGATTGATGCCTATGCGAAGATGCTTGGTCGAGCATCCGTGAGCAAGAAAGTGTCAAGATGGCGGCGAGCGGCGCCCGGCAAGAAATGAGTATTTTTACAATGGAAAAAAATTAACGTACGATAACGAATAAAAATTGATTTTTCTTGATCCCCTAGCCGACAGTACGTAGTTCCCTGCTCGATTTGCGGCTAGGAAGAGCGACTGTTTCAGCCGCTTCGGCCAACAGCGCGCTCTGATTGGCTGCGAAACTTTTGCGGCTCGCTGTGCTATGAGCGCCCGCGCGCACTTGTTTTGTCTCGCTCGCACGTCCGAGTGCCCGTGAATGCAAAAACTCCCGTATATTAACTTATACTAAACCTTACACTTGATGTATTCGTCTACTCGACCTCTCGATACGCGTAAATAATAAATAATTTCTCGAAATCAGTCTCTCAATAAAAGACAGAGAGAGAGAGAGAGAGAGAGAGAGAGAGAGAGAGAGAGAGAGAGAGAGAGAGAGAGAGAGAGAGAGAGAGAGAGATACTGACAGACGCGCACCCTTAATCTAGCCGCTGTGTGCGTGAGTGAGACAGAGAGTCGCACAGCTGTGGCTTAGTCGCTGCGTATACGCGCGCGTGCGAGAATGAGACAGTGAGAGCACATGGCCTGGCGCCGCGAGAGTCGCAATTAGTGATTATTTTAGTGTATTATGATGCACCGAGCTACTGCTTGTGTTTTTGATGCCCGCGCCCCCGACCAGCAAAGCCTCGGCTTCGCCTCGGCCCTGCAAAAGTCGGGCGCGGGCATCAACACCCATGCAGCGCATTTTAAAGCAGCCGGCTAAAAGGAGTGGACGCGAGGTGGCGCCACTCTCGCCGGCTCGAAAGGCAAAAGCAGCAGACCGAGCCGCCCGAGCAGGACTAGCAGCCGACAACACTATTTTCATAACTAATTATTAATTATTAAGTGTACTTTCGGCCGGGGATCAAGAAAAATAGTATAGGATATTTATAAGTTATATATAGGATATTTTAATAGTTTAGGATATTTGCCCCGGCCGGGAAATCCACCTTTCCGACCACGTGTCGTAATGTACTATTCAAGGCTTTCAGATTTACTTTAAAGCCGTCTCAGTTTTTTTTAGATACGTTAATTACGCATGGATTAGCAAAAGGTCAAAGTAACCCTTAAAAATTGTCTAAATTAACACAACATAAAGGTAATGACCAAGCTAAGCCAGTGCTTTAAAAAAAAAATACAAAAAATACTTTTTCAAGTACTCCGAAAAAGCTGAAAAATGAGCTAAATTAACGTTACGATACGGTACGTTACGATGTATAGTTTCTGAGATATGAAACTTATAATATTTTCTTTTATTTTAATTGTTGATCCTAAACTTTTGACTGGTAGGGTATGTATTTATTTTTTTGCTGAAACAGGAAAATAAAGGATCACTCTATCTATGTATCCTCCCCCCTCCCTCTCTCCCCCTCTCTCTCGGTTTGGTCTTGAGCTGAAGCAGCTTATTAATAAGCGGAATGCTACGCATGGGCGTTATAAACGCATTGGACGCGCAGAGTTACTTGATGACTTTCTTCGGCTCTGCAATGAGGTCGATGTGCGCTTAGCTCAAGAGCGTAATTCCTTCGTACTCCAACATATTTCGAAAGCTCTTGATGATAATAAAAGCATTTGGAAGGAAATGCGCAACCACGGCTTCTTCTCCCCTTGAAAACTTGGAGGTCGCTATGAATTTGATCTCATCGGCAAGCGAGGAGAGTTTTTCCTTCAGCCCAGTCAATATAAATGACGTTATTCTCGCTATTACACCTTTTTCCTCGCAAGCAAGGGGAGTTGAAGAGATTCCTCAGGAAGTGTTGTAAAAGTTCTCCCAATCATTGGCGACTTCATTGTTAATTTATTTAACTCCTCTTTCGCTAAGGGAATCTTTCCCAGTATCTGGAAGTAGGATCTGTTATGTCCCGCGCTGCCTGCCGAGGCAAAATTTTAGAATTTTTTTATTTTATTACATTGTTGCTCCGAGCTGAACGCGAGTCGGTGCCGGCGGATCGTGATCCATCCGGCGCGGCCCGTGCTTGCCTCGGTCGGAGCGCAAAGACGATAAGGCGCGCTCGAGCATCCCGGCCGAGTATCGGTTCGCGGAACCCCGGCCGAGGAACATTTCTTTTCGAACGAGGCCACCAGGCCTGCGTTAGATTTAATTTGTAACTTTTATACGCCTAAGGAATCGCGGCTTGTTTAAACACGAGCTATAAACAAATGCAT